>APFE030971402.1:0-12807 GCA_000404065.3 Pinus taeda | reverse complement strand
GATTTCAAGTTAAATTAATATAATCTAATTCATAAAATGAAAAGTTGGTTGATTATGGGTTAGTTTCTTAGATCTCTTTACCTCTTTAATTTATTAAAAAATTATTTATGAAACACATTTTCATTAATTTTTTTAAATGGAAAGTGGCGTGTATCGCTCCAGTTCATTTGGTATTGCTACTAAACTTTGACATAAAAATAGTTGTTTTTTAATTTTCTATATTTTTCATTGTGAAATTGTATTATAATGTTGGCGAAAACACTTATCTTTGAGTTTCTTGCATAATAAAATGCAAATTTTATGAAAAGTTATTAAAGCTTAACCTCTTAATGTTTGAAAACTAATCTAAATATGGTGGCAAAACCACTTTGATACTTCATTAGTGAGAGTGGAATTTCATATATTTCAAAGCTATAGAATTTAATACAGTGTTATAGAGTTCTAGAGTTTCAATACATTTAGTTGGATTTATTAATTTTTCAATATTAATAAACACTTTATGGCCTTCAAATGTGATCTTCAAATCAATGTTGTGAAATTTAATATATATATTTATTTCAGTAAAATTTAACATATAAATGTTATCTTCAAATATGTATGATATATTTTAATTAGGTAAAGTTTAACATATAGATACTTGATATGTTCAAACTTTACTTAAACCTACATTATTTAAAGAGAACTGAATTTTTTTACTATTCATTATACATAATACATATCTATGTTGCACAATATTAATACATATTAGAATCTTTTAATAAATGAATTAGAAAAAAAATATTAATTTTCATTTTTTATTATTTTCATATTTGTTAAATTTAATTGAGGAGCCCCTTATTTATCCCCCATTAAGTTTTATTTTTAAAATTTTAAAGGCCCATTAGTGACAACAAGGCCAACTAGTGACAACATGGTTTGAGACCTTTAGCTTTAGTTTGAATAATGTGGTTTTACGTTTGATACTTTATATGCTCCAAGCATGTTCTTTAAACATGGAGAGTATATAATAGGCTTTGTGAGCATAGGTGGGAATAGTAAGGGAATCTCCTCGTGAACTGAAGAGGGTGTTTGTGGGGATAATAATAGAGTCTCGTAATGAACTGTATATACTGAATAATGTGGTTTTACGTTTGATACTTTATATGCTCCAAGCATGTTCTTTAAACATGGAGAGTATATAATAGGCTTTGTGAGCATAGGTGGGAATAGTAAGGGAGTCTCCTCGTGAACTGTAGAGGGTGTTTGTGGGGATAATAATAGAGTCTCGTAATGAACTGTATAATTCGTAACACATACTACCATTTTCACTAACCTAATTAATGCAACCGTGCATCTCAAGGCACACGCGTAATATGCTGTGCTTTACGTATATCATTATTTATTATGATAACTTATAAAGTTCTATTAATTATATATAAACTTCACTCGTATAATACGTTAACTTTTCTTTGATGCTGTTTAAATTATATTAATTAAATTTATTAGTTTTAATATTTTAATTTATAAAATCTTTCTGTAGAGAATTTATTCTTAAATCGTGTTATAAGAAATTAATACCACGAATAACAGTAATAAGAAGTTAATCTAAATTTACTTATATCTTATTTTAAATTAGGTCTGCTAAATTCCTTTAAATTATTAAAGTATTAATAATAAATAATTGACTTAAAATATAATTAAATTTATGAAGTATGTTGATTGATAATGATGATTTAATTTCCACTAAAAAAGTGGTCTATTGGATTTTAATAAGGGATTAATTGCGATTTTTTATAATTTTATTTTTATGACAAAAAATGAAGGAATGAAACGCTCCAAATCAATTGTAGATGCGATGAATTAAAAAGTGAGGAAGCTTAGATGTGTGACAAATATTTTGGAAAGGAGAACAAATGTGAGTAAGAGCTGGGCAATCTAAGAGAAAATGTTTTTCATTTCCAAGGCTCTTAGTATCGCAAAGGTGGCAGGTTCTTTCATCCCAAGGTGCTTTGGGGAGTGTCCAACGCCCAATTTCAAGATAAGCTCATGAGAATTAGTTCAAATATTTGCAATTTTCATTATGTTCTTGGTACTAGTTAAGACAAAGAGATCATTTGGATTAGCAAGGTTGGGGTTGAGTTCATCCTTGTAATAACTTAGCTTCCTTTTTCTCTCTAGCTCCTCATCATCTAACAATTTATCCTTAAATTTTGAGGTAAGAGTATTTTTAATAGTATCTTTATTGTCCAAGATTATTTCCTCCTTTTTCCCCCAATGGTCCAGCCAAGAATTGGCATCCTTATGCCATCCACGCCTAAGATGGAGGTTCGAGTTTTGGCTAGAGATGGAAGCAATTTTTGGAAACCTCTTGGCTTCTATATTTTACTACTTCATCTTGTACATCAATTACCTAGACATAACCATGCTTTTAATGTGGGAAATGCTAGCCTTGATTAGGAGGATAGGATAGACAATGCTTTCTCTGATACTGAGGTTGTAGGATATAAATTGCTTTTGAATCATCTTGATCTTCCTCTGTGAATCTCTAGATATACTGCAACCCAGAACCTCACATCCATATAAAATAATAGGGGCGACATGAGTCCCAAAGAGAACCATTTTTTTTTACCTCAAGTCTGCAGATTGGGTGACTTACAATTGTTTTCAAGATCATAATAAGCTTTCCAGCCTCCAATAATCCTTTCTTCAATGCTATAATTCCAGTTGAGTTAATGATGAGTATCAATACATAAATATTTGTAGAAAGAAAATTGCTTCAAGTAATTATTATCACAGCCAAAATTACCATTGTTGATCTTTTTAGATTTAATTATCATGACTTTAGTCTTGTTGTTGTTAACCATCATACCAATATTGGAGTATTAATCATGGAGGGTATTAAGATGCATGTTGTGATCATCATAGCCTCTGGTCAGAAGAATGTTATCGTGAGCATAAAGGAGAAGAGTCATGACCACTAGGAAGCTCGGGGCCACTACAACTTGTATTTTCAAAACACTCTTTGAACTTATTGATGTAAATGCCAAAAAGGGTGGGAGATAGGGGACACCATTTCTTAACCCTAATATTGCATTTAATTTCTTTATACCACCACTCATTGGTTTTCATCTTGGAAACAAAATTCTCGTAAAATCGAATTACAACAATTCCTAACTCGATAGGAACCATTATCTCTTCAAGTATTTTCCATATCTTATCCTGAGGAAGACAATTAGAAACTTTTCTAAGGTCAACAAAACAACATAGGAGATCAGTATCACTATAAAGACACTCCTCAAGAATGATCTTACGCATAACAAGATGAACATTAGTCAAGTGATGTCTCCTAAAACTAGCTTTATCTTTAGCTCTTTGATCATGACTTTCAATCCAAATGCTAATCTTCTTTTCCAATATGAACCCATACAATTAGCTAAAATATGGCTAATCATAATGGTCTATAGTTAGAGGGAATGATTTTGTCCCCACTTTTAAAGATAGCTACAATAAGGCTTCATGTCCAAAGCTTAGGGATGTCTCGCTTTACCATCATATTGAGAATATTGTGGATATCAAGGATGACAATGGACCTTCCCAATTTGATTATTTTAGTTTGGTATCCTTCAACATCCCTAGATTTACCATTAGGAAGTATCTTAATCACAAACTCCATGTCATTCAAAGAAAAGATATCCTCCTTTATAGAAGTGTTTAATAATATTATTTTGTGATAATATCAATCTTTTAAATACTAGGTTTTAATATTAAGTTTTTTGCTTTTAATATCAAAATATTATATTAACCTTAATAACCATTAACTAATAATATTATTAACATTAACATTATTAATATAAAAAGTATTTTTTAAAATACTAGGTTTACATATTAATTTTTGTTTTAATATCAAAATATATATTAACCTATAACCTTTAACTATTATTATTAAACATTTACATTATTAATATAAAGAAGTATTAATTATTATTATAAATACTAATAATAAACGACTTTATAATTATTATTAAAAAATAAAAATGTTTCTCTAACAATAAGATAACCAATGTTAATATTAATGAATAGTATAATCATATTAATATTATAGTATTAATCATATTAATATTAACATTGTTAAGGTAAATCGTATTAAGATTAATATTGATAAACAACATTAATTAGGTCGATAGTATAGTCTATATTGAAATGGGGTGAATAGATTTTGATATTAAATTAGCGCTTTTATTATCAAGGAATTTAGACTTCTGTGATCCATAGCATTTGTTTAGAAACTTTTTGGCGAATTCACATAATTGATCATTTGTCAAATGATCAATTATGTGATTTCGCCAAAAAGTTTCTAAACAAAAGCTTTTATTATGTTTTAATATTAATATTTAGATCAGGCTCAGGGATGTTTATATTAGTTTTCTACAAAATTTTATATTAATTTACATAAATTTTGAAGGTTAAGAGATATTTTAATTTTAATATTAAGATTTATATTAAGTGTTGTCTAAGTATAGCCAATATCTGAAATTTCTTGTGAATCGTAATAAAATGTAACATTTAACATCGTTAATTTTATTAATTTTAATTTTTTAAATAAAATAAATTTATATAATTAACTTAACATTGATTATTATTAATAATCAGATAAATAACTAAATATAAAATACAATTTAATCATTCAATATTTGTCTAAAATAATAATTTATTAATAGTTAATTTATTAAAATTTAATCTGATTAGCCATATTTAATATATTAGTAATGCAATATTAAAATACTTAAATAATATTAATATATATATAACATTATTAAATAATGAACATTATATTAGATATCATTTTTGGGATTTAACTGCGTTAAGTAAGTCATTCATGTATGACCATTTCCATGAGAGGTAGTCGTAAGTGACTAATTTCTCATGCTTTGAATAGTTCACTTAGCACTCATTGCATCGGGTGATGCTCACATGGGTGAAGAAGTGAGATTGAAACTGGTGAAATAAATCACATAGCGTCCAGGGAGGTCACCCATCCCAGATCTCCTCTGGTGCAGATCTCCTCTGCCGCAAGCGCGCTTCACTGTGGAGTTTTCCCCACAATCAAGCCCACTTAGCTTGCTACCCCATTTGCAAAACCTTAGCAAGTATTGTGCCTCATGAACCATTCAATTAGAGATCCCTTCACTCTACTTGAAATAACTATATTAAAATTACTATAACATATTTTATATATATACCATATATATATTATAACATTACCAAAATATAAATAAGTTTATAATAATTATTAATATTGTTTCTAACATTATTACCTTATATCAACATTCTCAAATAAGTTCAGGTTCACACATGATTTCATAGGCTGTATGATGATTCATAGAACTTTCCCATGGCTCCCACTTGCCTTGCGCATTACTTCATAGTCTATAAGCGCGGCACAATCCCAGCAGAATCTCTTTGTATACGCCCAATTTAAAAACATGTTTCATACATAAAAGATTCATTTGCTAAACTACGTTCAGTTATCTCATTTAATGGGCAGAAACATATGACTATGACTATGTATATGTAAAGCATCATAAATTTTCATCCACGTTAAATTTGTGGTGCGCATAACCTTTTGTCCCTTCTCTCCGCCATCTCTCCATTACCATTATTAGTCTGTACATCTCTCACCCTATTTTGGTCAGCAGCTGTATAATACAACGGTCGACCTTTACACATCTATAAAAGCAACACACAGGAGCGAGCCAATGAACGGATTGGAGGAACCACGAGAGCTCACAAGATTTGTTGAATGCCCCATAACTCTTCTGCTTGAGCCCAATTCCCAAGGCAACCAACGAAAGCGACCCATCAACCCTAATCTCTGCAATATTAAATGAGAAGGCGGGCCTCATATCTGACTTGTCTGAGACCAGGAGCAGCAGCAGGAGGAGAGAGTCGAGACGACCCCATTAAGAGTGGGGTCACGGTTATGGAGTCAATCTAATAATGATGTGCAGGCGAAGACTACCGTTGTATGCTCGAATTTTGAATTCATGTGTAAAACATGTGATTGATTAAAAACCCTAAAAGCTTAGCGGCTGATACCGATACATGTCTATTACGCCATCAGGAATGAAATTAGAATAATGCGGAAATTAACTTCCAAATATGTAAACATTAAGGAAAGACGTAATAAGTTATTCGTTAAAATAATAACCGTTACTATATATAAAATTAATATTTTATTTGTTAGCTAAATATTTTTTATTATCATTTTTCATATTCTAAATTTACAGAATGAAACAACTTTTCTAAATTCTAATTAATCATTTACATGATATATGTGACGATATATATCTATTAAATATTGTTAAACATATATGTAATATATATAATCTTATATATATTAATTTATATCGTACGATCCTTTTATATTAATAATATTTTTTAATTATTTATTTAAAAATAATTTAAACATATCATATTAATTATTTGATGTGATTAGTTTATTTATAATTATTATATTATCTATTTTATTATTTTATCATTTTTTCCAGTTTAATAGTATTCTTTTAAAAATCTGACCTCCCAAGTACACTATAATAAAGAAGATTATTGAAACTATTAGAATGTGCCAAATATATTTTCTCAATATATTGATTAACTATGTATTCAACATAAAAAAGTGTTTTTTTCTAATGCTGTGTAATTATAAGTTTATTTGATCATCATGAAAATTAGGAATCCTAATGCTTTTTCATTAATTTTTAAATACTTTATATATGTATTGTACTAAGTGGACCACTCTATCTCTGTATAGGTCAATACGAGCGTGTGATTTTGTTGTATTAGTTCACAATTTTTTTTTAAAGAAAATTTAATTATTTTTCTATAATAAATATTAAATGTTTATAATTAAATTAATTATTTTATATATATATATATATATATTTCATGTGTTTGAGAGTGATATTATTTAATCATGTCTCTAAAGAATATAAAAAACTTCCACTTTATACTTTTAACATAAAATAAACATATTATTAATATTAATTTATAGAAAATTTAAATAAGTAAAGTAATCAAAATTAAAACATAAATATTTTGTATTCTTTTCTTTCTTTACTTATATATATATATATATAATATATATATATATATATATATTATATTATTATTTTTTAAAAAATTTATATAAAGTTAAATGATTATTTGAATGATCAATAGAAAGTAATTTATTATTAATAGAACAATTTTAGAGAGAGAATATATATAATATTGACTATAATAAAATATTTCAATCCTCTAAAAAAAATGAAAATAAACAGTTTAATGAATTGTGTTAAGAATAAAAATCATAAATTTGTATTAATTCACTCAAATTTTAATAAGAAATAAAATGGTTGCACTTTATAATAATAAGAAGAAGAAGTAATATATATCATGAATAAAATAAAATATTTACATTTGAGTTAAAAATTATATATATATATATATTTTGAATTAGGCTATTCTATTATGTACAAAAGTTGAAGATACAGTTACAGTCGGGCTTTACAGCGGGATACTGCTGCTAGAGATACTTGCAGACGGGCTCAACCATTTTGCCATGCTTACAGAAAAGACTCAGAAATTCCTACACAGGGGAGGACCATGAAAGTTCCCACGCAGGGGAAAACCAGAAACCAGAACAACGACCACCAATCCCTCGCAAGGGAGGACCCAAAACCATAACAGTAAACATCAATCCCACGAAGGGGAGCGCCACGGAAGCTAAGTTCCTCATACCCAAAAGAACCCCAAAACATTGACACAAAGACACGTCAACCCCAAAACATTGACACTAAGACACGTCGACAGCCGTGACAGAACAACACATAAACAGACAATGACAAGTGGACGAGGAAACTTGACCAAAGAAGCCATGAGCCAACACCCGAACATCAATTCCCGAACTGGAGCCGCGTGCTATTCTTCCGGCTTCTCCTCCACTATCAGGGAGGGCCTGTAGTAGTCCTCCTCCAGCTCCATTGTTGCAGCTTCCTCACCCTCTACAGGTGGAAACTCGTTGCCGTCCTTGTGAGGAGTCGGAGCCTCAACTGTCTTTCCCTTGTCTTCCTGTGTCACGTTGGCCTCATGGCTTTCTTCTTGCAGGGGAGCTGGAACAGGCGGAGAGCTGGTGCCTCCTTCCTCCTCTGGTTCATCAATGAACAAAACAGAGATATGAGCATTAATACGCGGCCTAGTCAAATGGCTATCGAAAAAGAAGATGGCCGAGCCAAAGAAGGGCACTGAGTTAATAATTTATATGTATTTAAAAATATATTAATGAGAAAAAATATTTTACTATGTACGATTAAATATATAAATTAAAATATCATTCACTATCTATATAGTTTAAAAATATGTAAACTTAAATTAAAATAAGCACTTAAAAAATTATAGGTAAAATATTTTAATTCACATTTATTTTTATTTTAATTTATTTTTAATTATATTATTTTGTATTTTTTAATCCAATAAAATGAATGAAATTAGTCCATTCATTAAGCCAAAAAATATTAACGTACTATAGATCAGCTAATCCATCAAAATCTATAAATAGTAATCACTTCAGAAGAATTATCAAATGTAATCATCTTAAAGACCAAATCTCCAAAATACAATTATTTTTTTCATTCTTTTACCTTTTTATAGGTACAAATTGATGTATCTGGAAACGTGTTAAGATATATATATATAGAAATATATATATATATAATATATATATAGAAAATTATATCCATAAACTTCACATTTACGATTTTTATTTTCGTAGTTTGGCAATGGCATCGTGTTAAAAAAGGGCGGATATTTTAGTTTGTTTATTAAAATTAATGTGTTTATTAAATGGCATTTGTATGGTATTTATGGAAAAAGACACCGTTGTATTTTTCATTTTTCTTTTGAAACCTAAACGAACTTTAGAAATGCGAAGAAACTTCTGCAGTTCTAATATTGCGTTCTAACTCTTTTCTGGATAACAGTAGTAGAGAGAGATGCACTTTAAAGATAGGAATGGACGCTGGCTATTCGAACGTTCATTATTTATTTCTCCCGAAACTCGATTTTGTCTTGTTTATATTCAATTATTAATATAATTGAAATATTTTGATATTGATTATCACTTTTTAGGTGGATCAATTAAATTGGATTCATATGTATTACTTATTGACGTTAATATTAATTTTTTATAATAATTTATAGTTATATGACTAGATGTGTTCATGAAGTAGTAATTTTTAATATGTATAATTATAAAAATTCATATTATACACTTTTTATGTTTATAATTTAGTTATCTAGTATATTGTTAAATTATAGTATAATTTTAAAAAAAAAATTAAACGGAGTCTTTAGCTCTGTTAGTGTAAGTTTCTCTATCCAACCTAAATTGTGATAAGTTTAAATGTCTCGTAAGATAATTAAGATGTTATTGATGAAAACTGTTTCTTTAACTATTTAAAAATTAGATTAGGGAAGATGATATTTTTAATTATTCTTTTTAATTTGACTTATTTTAACTGGTTAAACTTTCTCCACTTATGTTCAAACCATAAAATAGTTGAACGGAAACAAATACTTGTAAACTTATTTGTTAATTAATTTGTATTTTTTGTTGCTTAAAATTTCATATTGAATCATAACTATTTCTGTGTAGAATTTAGTGTTACTTCTTGCTAACCATGATGGTCTTCTTAAAGGGTAACAAAATCCACGGCGGTGAGGGTTATTGTCTTGTAGTCTTAATATTAAAAGAGTAATTAAATAGACGGTGGTGAGGGTTATTGTTTTGTAGAGCTAATATTAAAATATTGTAGAACTGAATGTTGTTTTAGATAGCTTGTTGATGAAGTATTGTTTGAGAAGTGTGACAAAATAATAATATATAGGTTTCCAAATATCACATTGATATGTCTAACTATGAAAATTTTAAAAGAAAAACATCATCTAAGAGCTTTGAACAATCAACATTTGCTGGATGAGGTTACTAGAGTCGGTTCATATGTCTTGGAGCTTGATGGAGTTTTAAGACCATTGGGGTTGGCATTTGATATGCACCAACCTAGCATCACAACTAACCTAGTAGGAGCATTTGTGGGACTGAACTCTTTGAATTTCATTGAGACATTCAATCATCACATTTTTGTCTTCATAGATTTCTTTGAGCATTTGTCCCAAGCATCAGAGGAAATTTCAGCGTAAAAGTGGTCTCCTAAGGAAAATAAAATAATAGTTAAAATAATCAAATAAGAGTTATGAACTTTGGAGGGGGAAAGAAAAAAGATGTTTTTTCTAATTGTACTTTTGGTTACTTCCTTAGAGGTTTACTCAAATTTCAAATGTAGACATTCATTGGATGAAAAATTAATTTCCATATCGAAGGAGTACCTGTTATACATACTTTTGAGAAGACCCACTTTGATAAAAAATGAAGATACATTAAAAAAAAAACATGTTCAACATGTTTTTTTAATCCATCTTCAATTTTCATCAATTTGTGTTTTCTCAAAATTATGTATAATGGGTATCTGTTGGATGTGGAATTTAATTCCGCGCCCAATGAGTGCCTACACAAGAAATTTGAGTAAACCTATAAGGAGATAATCCAAAAATACAATCAAAAAAAGTGTTTGTTCTTCTCTTCCCTCCAAAATATTTACATGCACCTCTTTTTAAATTTAAATGATGTCAATTGGTCTATATATTATGATGTACAAATTACATGAAAAATCCATTAACAATTTTAGCCGAAATTTCCGCTAATGAAGAGAAATAAAATTAAAGTGTTGTTTGCACCTTCCCCTACTGTGACCATGATATGGAACTAACTTGAAACTTTAGTTCAGATTTCTCAATGATAATATCCCCTAGTGATCATAGGTGGTTAGAACTTTCGATTGACCATTCTCTCTCTGGATTTGGGGTGGATTGCAAGATTGGAAGATGGTGGCAGTAGATTGGGCCTATGTTTCGGCTCAAGGCCTGCTTTAAGGACCATGACCTCCAAACCCCTATTGAAATTTCATTCTTTAATATGGCATAGTAGTAAGGAGAAGGAAAATTACAAAAGTAAGAAACATGTAAAATGGGAAAAATCTAATAAACCAAATAAGACTCAATTAGGGAGGGATAAGAATAAGGTCAGGGATTGGGTCCAAATTATTGGAGGGACAAAGTGAAATAAAATTCATACAGGGGGTTAAGACATGGATAGACACTAAGCATTGATTAAGGACCCAAAAAACCAAAGTAGTCTTGAAGTTTCTAATGCCATCACATTTCCCTATAGACCAAGAATTAATCACCACCATAGAAAGAGATACAAATTTAGAGTTTGAAAACTATTGGACATAAGACGTGTTACCCATTTCATGAAATCCCACCAAACATGGACGAGCAATGTTTATGTCCCCACATTCCATTCGATTGCATGAATTCTTGGTTGAAATCCCTAAGTAGCCTCGTCCATGTGCCTTCTACAAAATCTTATAGAGTTATAGCTACTGATAGAGACCAATCCTGCGAGACTAGGGCCTTTAGTTCTGAGTAACCTAGAAGGGGTAGTACCAAAACATAAATGTCCCACTCGCGTCACGAATTCTCCCCTTCCACAACAAAAAAGGTTGAGACCATGACATAAAATGTGTGAACTCCTAGAAAATGTTAGGTTTTCCATCGTAGTACTATATATAGATAAGGTTGTTTGCATGTACAAATGCATGGGGAAGAATATCCACACCACCACCCCCTTTTAATGCAATGATAGGTGGTGGGGAAAAAGGCCTCCCATATACCACTCACTCTTTTTCCAACACCGTGATCAGGGAATGTTTGTCAATTAGTTTTTTTTTAGTAGAGGAATTAATAACTAGACCGATTTCATATGCATGTAACACATTATCGATTTCAACTATTACCAATATAATTATTAGGTGCTTATGTATGTCCCTTTTATAGACATAAGTGAATTAGGAAGATTTGAACCTCGAACCTGCTAATATGTAGTACTTCATTTTCACAATCATTACCAACTAGACTACTCCCTAATAAAATATTTGTCAATTAATTTTAATTTAAATATTTAATAGAATTAGAATATAAATATTTCCAAAATAATAACAATTTCATTTATAATTTAAATTTTTAAAAGAAGCAATATGAAATGTTCTAGTTATCTTTTTAAAATTTTCTCTAGATGGTTAAGTTTTCCCCAACCCCAGTAAAACTACAAAATAATTACATAGAAAAACAAAATGTTTTGAAACATATTCATCATTAAGTTATAATATTTTAGAGAATAAAATAATTTGATCCTAAATTAATTAAAAAGTTGAAATTAAAACTAAATATTTGGAAAGTATTTAAATGAAAATATTTATCTATAAAATATTTAAATAAATAAAATTATTTAAGATAATATTGAAATTTCATTGTTGGCTGACATAATTTAATTTAGTAAATTCAGAAAAAATCATCCTATTTTTTAATAAGCACTTTAAAAAATTTAAAGGAACAAAATCATTGGACTATCTCACTCTTATTTCGTATCCAATAAAAATTTAAACGTGCATTATTAATATGACAAAATTAACTTAATAAAGTTAATTTGATTTTATATGTTACTTAATGAACAAAATCATTGGACTATCTCACTCTTATTTTTGTATCCAATGAAATTTAACGTGCATGAATATTAATATGACAATATTAACTTATAAATTAAATTTGATTTTTATTATGTTACTTAATGTTAATGTGTGTTTGAGATATCAATAATAATTAAATTTATTTAAT
>APFE030971401.1:27027-40664 GCA_000404065.3 Pinus taeda | reverse complement strand
GCTCTGGAAGTTCAGGACCCGAAAAAACTGCTAAAAATAGTAAGTTGTGCTACAATTAAGGAAACTGAAAATGCTGAAAGAGACAATTGTGGGGGTCCAAATGGGATAGGTGGGTGGCCACCAACATCCACCTAGATCAGGCATGCACCCTGGTCTGCTTCGGCAGGGAAACTTCGGGTATAGGGTAGGTTTCCACGAAGGATATATGACTAGTCTGACACTCGTCTATTTAAGAAAATGGGACTAGACTAGAATAATATTCCCTCGTCAAGGTTAGTTGGTTTGAGCTAGAATCACCTTTGTCCAAATGGACTAAGCCGGGAAGTGTTTCTATCTGCTACGCGGATGGAAACTATCTTGCAAATGCGAGAACTTCTATATGGTAGCCTAGAAACTCTATTTCACTATACCTAGGGGAATGCAAACCTTTTTGCATGCAAGTGAAGAGCGACCATTTGTTTTCTTAGTTTGTAGATTCTCAACCTTTTAAACTCATAGGATTGGTCATTCCTAGATTACATAAATAAAGGATACAGAGCAAAGCTTTGAGTGGTGCAAGCTCCATAAAAATGGAACCTATTAATGAGACATCCTTATTATACGACTGGTATGAGCAGTTTTTATGCAAAGTTCAACCTCGTTAAAAATTAAACCTAAGCGATGGGCAAATGTTCCCCCACAGTTTATGCTCATTAAAAAATGAACCAACCTCTAGTAAATAACCATTGTGAATGCATTATCATAAGCTTTTGAGCCCTAATCATGTTCTTACCATCACCTCCGCTCTGTTTTAGCCTATCATAAGCCTTCATTTGATTGTTTACCCTTTTGAGGAATATCTGCGACGAGTGATTCTGTTAGCCATCCTTGTGACACTGCCGTGATTGGGAAATTCCAAACCTTACATGGAATCAACAACTACCCGAAAATATCACCCGTTCCTCAAAAACGAGTCTCCTTTGAGCTCCTTTCATTTGAGTTGTAAAATATGAAAAGATTGCCGAGCAATTGGCCTCTCCAGCTCGTTAAAGCTATCAGAAGTGCTATCCCTCCTCTAGTTTTTAATCTTTTTGGACCTGAGGGATTATTACACAAAAATATTGAGCGCTTGTCTTGTTTGGCTCATTAAAATTATCAAAAATTCATCCCTTTTGTATTATTTTGTACCTTTACGGACTTAAGGAATTATATGACCGAAAAGGATTATTGGAGTTTCCTTTTTGTCCCTTTTTAGACTCTCTAAAATTGAAAAAGGACCGAGTTGTCTTTGTCGCTAAACTCGTTAAAACCAATAGCGACAAACTTGTCCATAGAAACAAGAACAAGTTTCACTGTTGCTAGGCTCGTTAAAACATAGCGACGGGTTTGCTCGAAGGGAAAATTATAGAACAAGCATATGCTATCCTCCTCAAGCTTGATAAAAATAAAGAGGAACTGGTCAGCAATGATTGGGGAAAATTGGGAAGAAAACTTGAAGAAACTTTATCGGTAGCGAGTCGCTCTTGAACATGACACTTTCACTCCATCACCATGATTGAGTCGGGTTGGGTTATTCTGTTCACCGGTCATACCACCATTGGTCCGTTGTACCATCCATCTTTGTGGTTAACACTACCAATCCATTTCAGTGTCACCAATATGTCTCATCTGCTGCAATACCTTCACCCTTCATTATTTCATGACCACCACCTTGAACCCTGTATCATCAGATTGTTTTCACCTCCACAAAATCATTTTCTCCGTTCCGTGTCATAGATGTGGGATTCGTTAAGGCCCTCCTATGATGGGTTACTTCTAGTCGACGATAGCTCATTATCCAAGAAGTCAAACTAGGAACAACCCTTTCAGTACTTTGAAGCTTGCATGCCTCAATGGCAATTTTCTCACTTCCGGCGACAGGTTTACATCAATGGCCTTCGATCGAAAGATTTTGCATAGTGTTCGATGCCAAGTCTCATTTTTCACACCATGTGAATTGTGCTATAGTACCTTGAGGGTCATCATCATTATTGGTGATTCCTCTCATTCCTGTTAATAGCTTACATCATTGGTCGGTAATCAGGCGATGTCTTTCCATGTTCGACTCCGTAACATTTTTCACATGGATCGACTTGTACTTCGAGAGAAGATTGGACGAGTTTGAAGACCCCGGATCTAGTTTCATCCATCCGGGATGTGATATACTCAGGAAAATAAAGACATCAAATGTACATCATTACTGCAAAGATGATCACCCGAATCAAAGGATGATAGCTCTATCAGAATCATCAATCTTCCACACAGACAGTTGTCTGTCCTATGTACATGAAAATGAATTTATAAAGCTGAGCATGGGAATGCCCGTCTCAGCTAGATCATGAAAATGTTATGAAAATAATGTGTTGTATTGTATCTTATTACAGGTCGCCTTCCTGTTCGAGAAACCTTGGATCCTCATGATAAAGCATTTAACCTGATATCAAAAGATTTTCGACCTCATGCTTTAGGGGGCAACTGTTATGGACATATTTGGGCACTACAACCACAATCATATATGTCCATAAACCAAGGGCTTCTAAGTCCCTAAAAGTGTTGTTTCATACCCTAAAGGAACAAGGTGAGCTGATTACATCATCTCCCAGAAGTTCTCCACAAAAACCTGCTCAGAATTGGTCAAAACTGGACCATACATACTGCTCAGTGAAAAGGGCGTGATGCATCTCACCTGCCACATGCCAAAAGTGCGATGAATACTGAAAATCCCTTCTATAGGGTGCGATGGGCGAGAGTGGACAAATGGCAGAGACAGTTTGCGAGGTGGATGATCATGGAATCTTCCAGAAACTTCTCCTGTGACACTTGCCTCTCTAAATTCACCTAGAGATGAGTAAGAGATCATGACTCTCCAAGTGGAATCAAGAACTATCAGAGAGAGGACACTAATAAAAATCCCAGAAGTTGACTCACCCCCCTGCAATCATCTATATATGGATCCCTCATCCTAGAGATCCAAAGGCTGGAATCTTGTATCTTGTAAGGAAATGTTGTTGGTTTCTTGGTGGAACATCATAGTGTTGGGTGTTCTAAGATTTTCATGAGGTGAAGAAGGGCTTTCATGCTAGGAGGATGACGCTGGGTCAGATCAATGGGTTGTAATCCTCTCTTTTGATATTTATATCAATAAATCTATTCAAGTTTTCTTCCACATTCTTGTATGTCTGATAATATATGCATTTGTGTGGTCAATATATATCTGGTCCTATATTTTTTATGATTGTAGATCCTTGCACTTTGAAGGTATTATGCTACTTTGACTTTACAGGTACTCTTTGAAGTAGAGTAATCAAGGAAGGAGTGGCAAAGATCCGTCAGAGGGGAGAAGGAATAAGCAAGGAACGAAGCAAAAGATTGAGGTTGGTATTCTTTGCTCCTCTCCTATCTACTTCTCGTAAAGGAAAACGAAAGTAACTTTAATCTGTTTGTTTCTAAGATAGCTACTCGTCTTAGTGGGACTAGCAGTTGTGCATAGACACTAGATTTCCCAATAACAAACCAGCTATGGACCTCTACCCTAGGCCTTTGTGCACTCAGCTACAAAGCCTCTTCCTACGCTAAGACTCTTCGCTCTTAGCTCTCACAGACCCATTACATTCATTAACTTTAAGTATCAACTATGAATTGAACTGACTTCCCTTAGACTCCTCAAAGACCTCCTTTTTATACAATCCCATGGCCCACAGACCATGGGTAGAGCTCTAAAGCCAACATGAATTATACAAAAGAAGGGCGAAAAACCCTTAGTAGATCTTTATAGCATCGCACTCCATGGAAACAAGATGTAGATACTTTACACAAAACTTGGGCTTTTAGCCCCAAAACTTCGGCTTTTAACCCCAAAATTGATCCCAAGGGACCTGTTCGCAATAGGCCCCCAGCACAAATCTGGTGACTCAACTTCGATTCAGTTTGCTAGCATGGAGATCTTGTCATGAAGTCCTCCCAGCTTCACCTATAGCACTACAAGTCAGGCAATGCACTGCGTTGTCTCCTGCTTCATCTGGTCAACCAGTTGTTCTGTCACTATCCCTGCACCATCTTCTTGTACCTTCTGTTACGTTCCCTACAAACTAGCCAATTTTCCTTCAATGGTGGTTGTGAGCACATAGGCTTCATCAAGCCAAGTCCCTATTCTTACCTTGAGGATGCTCTCTTTGCACTACATCACATCCACCTACTCCTTGAGAACCTTTGCCTCCTATAGTTTTACTAGTATCTGTGTAAGGGTGATGGTGTGCGATGTCGCTTTGACTTCATCATATCATTTTTGTTGCTCCCGGGCATCCTTTTCCAACATTTGCAAGGTGGGATCCTATTGCAAATTGGTAACCACTTCAAGTGCCTACTTGAAGAGCATTGTGCACTCCTTCACTGTGCTATCTGCAGTGGCTACTGCATCTTTGACAGTGGCCTCACACTGCTTCTTTACGTCTGGTAGAGTCAAATCTTGGTCCCTTAATGCAAGTTCTATGATGTTAAGGTTCATGTCCAACTAAAGCATGGCTAACTTTGATCTCAATTTGTGCACTCCAACAACAAGCTTCTAAATTCTTTCGTCTACTAGCGCATCTTCAAGAATATCCAGCTCAGGTACTGACCTGCATGCCTCTACCACTACCTTGGTAGTGTGCTCATTCTTCATGGTGATGGCCTTAAAGAGCTTGATGGAAGAAATCTTCTTGGTAAACATTTGGGCGTTGTTCACCTTCTGCTCACTAATGACGTTGAATTCTCATTATTCCTGAGCCCGGAGTTTTACGATCACACCATCATGAAAGGGTGTGAAGGGCTTCTCTTGGAAGTGCAGCCAAGTCTTGCCCAACCTTCTGGAGGGCAGGGACAGTGGCCCAACCATCTTCTGCTTCTGCGGTCAGTGCCCCATCTAGTAGCGCGATAAACTGGGGGTCCAAGGGGTGAACCATTTCTACTGCTTCAACTGTCCCAGGCGCTAAGCTAGTTGACACCGCACTACTTTGACCCACACTGGTCTGCACTTCTGATGCCTCGATCTATAGCTCATGCAGACCCGTTTGAAGGGCATGCAAGGCCTACTTATCTTGCTGCTCGAATTGCTATAGCAATTCCATGGTGGCATCCCTCATCATATCACCAATGTCATTCATTTCACCTTTTATCAAGGTGATCGGGTTGAGGGAAGTCTTGCTAGACTTGGACTTCTTTCGCAGCCCTACTTTCTCCAGTTCCCAATTAAGCTTAATCTAGAATGGAGTAGTCTCCAGGGCCACTCCTCCCTACCCTGTTTGATGTTCCTCCTCCTCTTATGTTTCCGGGGAAGGCGACTTCTGAATCCCGTCAAAGTCACGATCCTCTTCTTCCTTTGTCTATTTTTTGGAAGCATGCTCTACCCTAGCTTTGTCCTCAGCCTCCTTCTTCCTCTTTTCTGCTAGTTGTTCCATCTTCTACTTGGCCTCTTCTTTCTTTCGATGTGTTGCAGACTTGCTAGACCCAACTATCAAGTCCAAAGTGGTATGCTAATTTTCCGGTCAGTGGTAGAGGACCATTGTGATGACATCGTCTGTGGCAAGGTATGGAAGGTCATACCACTTTTGTTCACGATCCTTTTGTGAATGCATGGAGACCTAATGGAATCCTACCTTGAACTCCACATATTGTGCCAACTAATCATAAATGGTCGGTGACAACCACGACTTGCGGTTGGTGGCCATGTGGATATTCATCTCCATAAATATCCAAATACCTTGCTATCATTGACTTTTTGGGGGTCCTTCATAGCCCAGAGTGAAGTGAACTTCGCCACTTCTAGTAGGTCTTGCATGATCGAAGGAAAGTGACTATCCTCTAGTAATTCCCACACGACCAGCACTATGGATAGTAGCAACCATGCATAGCGAAACATCTTTCTTTGATCATGCACCTCTTTGCAGTTAGCAAGAAACTCGCTGAAGAAGTAGTGCACCCAGTTGAACTATACACCTTATGCACATTGGGATGCTAAAGACACTACTAGTGCTATCACCTCATCTGTGCAACAATTTTGCATAATATTGCTTACTAGGATCTAAGTGGCTACCTTGACCATGGGGTTGGTTATGCTTGTGATGGATTAACCACGTGGATATATTACAAGCTTAAATTTATCCTTCATTGCTTTGGGGAGGTCCATTCACCTTCCATTCCTCTAAACACCATGGCTAGATTTTCTCCTATGTGCGGTATCTGAGTGATACTATGGATCAGTATGTCAGTAATTAGTATTGGCTCCTCTGGGCATAGGAACCCATCATGCACCAAACATAGTAGCTACTTGATCACTATCATAGTTATGGGTGTGCAGTTGTAATGCAATACCCACATCATGTTTAACAGACCAGCCTTATCCACCACTTTTACCCACTTTCTTGGCTCTAGCCTGGTCACACCAGAGTCTTTGTAGAAGATGTGGTGCATGAGTTGATCCATCGCTAAGTGAGGAAAGCACTCCGTATCAGCCAAATCCAATTCCTCCAATTTTAATAGGGGGGATGCACCCCAGGCACAGTCCTTCAAAGGAGATTTTGTCTGGCAGCAAAGGTGTATGTAGTGAGACCTTGTTTTCATCAATGTCCTTTGGAACCTTTATCTTTCCCTGGCATGGAGGAATGTACACGAGCAACTTATAGATAGGGTTAGACCCCTCAATGTCAACATCCTTTGGCCCCGTGTCAATTTATTCCTCATCCATAGGGATCTCCTCAACATCTTCTTCAGTTTAAAGGTCAATTAGCTTTCCCTTCTCCTGCACGGTGGGCTTTTCCTTTTGCGAGTGCCTTCTTGGTGATGCATGCACCGGCAGTGGTGCTTTCTACTTATCTTTCTTGGATTTTGGACCCTCTTGGGTTGGCATAGGCCTTGGCTTGGGCATCCTCAGTGATTTAGGCACTTCTGCTGGTACTTCGACGTTCTCAACATTTGAGGCAACTCCCTTAGCTACCATTGTTACTTCTGGGGCAATTCCTTCAGTTGTCATTTCTTCTCCTCCACTCATGGTTTCTACGAGCACCGCATAATACTAGAGAACAACTCCTACATCTCTTTTGGCAACCTCTCAAACACTGAACTCACTATCAAAGCTTCAATTTTCTCACAGTTCATGTGCATCTGAGAGCTCAACACCTTAATTCCCAACATTCCAAGTGTTTTTTGCTGGGTAGCCATCTGTAATTTATAGGAATTTTCGAATTCAAATCCGACCGTTCCCCCCAAAATCCATTCAGAAATGTTGGATTGGTGGAATATTTTCATAGATCTTGCCCTTAAATTTTGACTTAAATGCCATCCCCTTGCTCCATTTAGCCATTTTCCCACTATCAAGTCATGAACACTGACCATAACAATCACTTTCTAACTGCCCTGCATGGTCCCTTCTTGGATAGTGCAACTTCCCATGCATTTCTGCTAACACTGTAACATTCCTCCATTCCGTGCAGTTCCCTAATCACACATCTCCCCAACATAGGTAGTGTAGTTTATAGTCCCGCACCTACTTTTAGCTTCTTGGAGTGCTAAGATTGTGCTTCCACCATGTAGTCATCTAGCTAGATCATTGATGTATAACTTGAGTCAGCTACCATTCACCCACCCTGGGAATGGTTCCCCATTCAAATTTACCAACTGAACTACTCCACCATCGATAATCTCCTTGATGACATATGGCCACAACCAATAAATCTGAAATTTTCCTGGAAATTTATCAAACTTGCTATCATATAATATAACTAAATCATTTACCTTGAAGGTGCGCAGTTTGATGTGTCGACTGTGCCATGCCTTTTTGCGCTCCTTTTGAACTTTTTGATAAAATCGAACTAGAAATCTATCTTCTTTAAGATCTGTTATTTGTGTGAGCCTCTCCTCCATGGCTCCACAATCTGCCATTCCTATGAATGCCACTATGCATAGACTAGGTACAATGTACTCCATCGACATCACAGCTTCCAAGCCATAAACCAGTCTAAACGACATTTGTCCAGTCAGGTTCTTGCAAGTCGTTCTATAAGCCCATAGCAATGTGGGTACACAAACATCCCAGTCGTTTCTTTGAGCATTGAAAACCTTTGTGAGCACATTCTAAACGCTTTCACTGTCCCATTATCCTGTGAATGATATGGCGTGCTCTTTTGATCGTAGAGTTGAAATTCCTCTGTGATCGCGTTAATTGTCTCATTAAGATAGTGTGTACCATGAATGCCCATTAAAATTTCTGGACAACAAAAACCTTGTCAGCATGTACTCAAAGATGAATTTGGTTTTTTTTGTGCTTGTAAAGTCCTTCACATGTTGTGCCTCCGTCCAACTAGTTAAGGCCTCAGTTACGGTGATGATGTACCGCACACCGGTCTTCTTCCCTAGAGGCTGAATTG
The DNA here is from genome assembly GCA_000404065.3 of Pinus taeda. Taxonomy (NCBI): domain Eukaryota; kingdom Viridiplantae; phylum Streptophyta; class Pinopsida; order Pinales; family Pinaceae; genus Pinus; species Pinus taeda. The sequence goes on along the minus strand of APFE030971401.1, from coordinate 32,247 downwards.
GTCCTAGCAAGTCAATCGCCCACTTCTCAAAGGGTTGTAATGATATTTTCAGATTCATTAACATCTCATCCCTATGTGAGGGTCTACTAGTCCTTTGGCATGCATCACATGCCCTACAATACGCTTCTGAATCATTATGAAAGGTCGGCCATCACAACCCAACACATAGAATCTTCTCCGCTCTTGATTTTCTTGCTTAATGACCTTCGTGGATCCACCATGAACCTTAGTGAGGATGCTATTTCATTCAAATTCTGGCACATAATTTTGCAATATTTCATCTGATCCCATTTTATACAAGTGCCCTGAAATGACAGAAAATTCTACTGTGCGCACCACCAGTTCCTTCTATTGCCTTGTATATCCTTCCAGAGTTGTACCTATCATCAAGAAGCATATAATATATTCATAGTGGCTTTTGACAATGCGTACTACAAATATCTGCCAGTTAGGTAGTGCTTCCTCCAAATTTGTAGGTTCCTCTCCTGTTTCAATGTGCAACAAATGATCTGGTCTATCATTCAAGCGTCATGGTTTCACAATAACTTCAAAATTTTACTCCTAGAACAACAACAACCACCTGTAGATCTTCCTCCCCCAACACAGGCTTGTTGACTAGGTATTCTAATACTGAATGGTCTATATACATACTAAAATTTCTTCCCAACAAATAATTCTTGAACTTTTGGAGCACGTACACCATAGCTAGTCCTTCACGCTATATTGTGGAACAAGTTTTCTCACTTTAGCCAGCTTCCTACTTGAGAATGCTATAAGGTGATCCAAGTCCCCTTCATCGACCTTTGTTGCTATTTCTCTTAGTGCAATACATGATGCATCCACATGCACATGAAATTCCTTCTTCCAATCCGGGAAGACTAGGATCGGTGCAGTGACCATTTTCTCCTTTAGCACATCCAAGCTCTTCTAGCATTCCTCATTCCAATAGAATGTAACATCATTCTTAATATTTTTCCATTGGCATAGTGATCTAAGCGTATCTCTTGATGAATTTCCTATAGTATCATGTATTCCCCAATGTTGCGTGTAGCTGTTTCACACTCCTTGGTGCCTCCAAATTGATTATGACCACGATCTTCACAGGGTATACCATCAAGCCTTGTTTGCATACCACATGGCCCAAAAGGTCCCAAAAGGGACACAAATTAAAAATTATTCAAATTGAGCATGATGTGGTACCTCTGACATGTATCTAGCATCAAGCGCAGGCTTTCCACATGACACTTCACCAGTCCGAACACTATCCAATCGTCAAAGTATACTTCCATAAATTTATGAATGAAATCCTTGAACATCATGATTATTACATGTGAAAATATTGTTAGCAAATTATTTAGCCCGAAAGGCATCACCGTATACTGGAAGCATCCCCATTCAGTTGCAAAGTTCATCTTACTTCTATCCTCCAGTACGATCTTGATTTGTTGGTACCCAAAGAACTTATTAGTGAATGAATATGCTTCCTAGCCATGAACATTATCTAGGACCTCATCAGTGAATGGAGCTGGGAAGGGATCATGCACGCAGGCATCATTCAACTTCCCGAGATCTATGCATATCCTTATTTCTTCCTTCCTCTTCTTTTCCTAAACTACTATTGGGCTTACCCAATCAAATTATTCCACTTGTTCAATAATACCTGTTGTGAGCATGTTGTCTAACTCTAAGCGAACCCTTTCTTTATACTTCAAATTGAAGTGGTAAGGTCTTTGCTTCACAGGTTTTGTGTCTAGTTTTAGGGTGATCTTCATGACACCCAGGTCCCCTATTATCCCTTTCAGATATGAAAACTTTGTGGGAAACAGATCTTGATATTCGCGGAGTAGTTTAGTGACCTTATCTACTATCAAGCCATCCTTGTAGTCCTCAATCTTTACAAAATTCCACTCTCCCTTCATGCCAATGTTCACCTACTTGGATTTCAACGGCTTAGTTATGTCTGGGTTCTCTAGTTGTGGTCCAACATCCCAGTGTTCTTTAGTCTCTGGAATATTAATTTTCCTCAATCTTCATCTTCTTATTCCACTGTGACATTGTAGCACTCTAGCACGTGGCTCAACTAGGTGGTCCAATCAGGTTGAATCAAATCTAGAGGATCCTGTGGCATCTTGAAGATTGACATCTTAACCTCCATCAATGCTTTAGCGATAGATTCAAATCCATCCTCAAAATTGAACGTCATAAAAAATCCCTAGCATAAAATATCCCATTCTTCAGTGCCATGATGGAGTTCTGTCTCCAAGTACCAATTCATTGGTATAACATCCAAGGTATGAAAAAACAGATGGAGCCATTCTGGTTTAGGCTTCGCTCCATACAGTTCAGTCCATTTGGCCAAATGGTCATGCAGATCACTTCTCCCATCATATTTTTCTATTAATCAAACCTTCAAATGGCAAAAGCATACCCTCATCATCCTCCTACATTTGCACCAATCATCAAAACTATCTTTATCTGTACCCCACAATCTTGCGGGTGTATTGTGCAATGCCCAATCTAATTTGTGGAAGCGATGATTCTCTGGTACTTCCCTTTAAAATGCATCCAAAAATTGATCAACATAAGTTAACCCATCATAGTAAAAGGTAGATTTCTTACCTTTGATGATACACATCGCAATGACTTGGTCCTCATATTACAATGCAGCGTAGATACTTCATGCAGTCGATTCTACCATTGTTCTAGTTCTTTGTCTAAATCTAATGTGCAGGAGCTTTTTCTATCCCATGCAATACGTCAATCTACTGTCAGATTCATCCAATTCTGATCTTGTACTGTTATCTTGTAAATCTAGTCCAAATCGGCATCACTTTCATAATCATAGGTCAATTCAATATAGTGCAGTCCTTCTGCAAGGTCCAGTGGCACCACTACATGGAGCAATTTCTTCTAAAATATAATCTTTCACTTCTTCAGGTTGATTACCCGATTCATGTTAGTGTCCCAATATTCCCCAAGGAGAGTGGAGTAGGGATTGATATCATCCACAATCTCTATCACTTCAAAATCCGCTAGTGCGATCACGCCTTTGATATGAACTATTACCCCCTGCAACCTCCCCATTGGGATGATTTTCTACTGATTCACCATCCTTATATGAATCGAGGGCGACTGTAGTGTAGGTATCCTCATTCCTTCCCATGTCTATTTTGGAAAAACATTCACACCGAACCCTAGGTCTAAGACAAATTGGTCCAGTTCGTATTCTCCTACTTGTGTTATGAGTCTCATCTCATGTCCCATCCTTGCCTTATGCTTACCAAGCTTTCTGACCACACACAGTTCGTTAGTAGTGTTTTCCTTGTCAGCACACCTATTGATCAATTCGTACATCCCCTTCACAACCTTACTATCGCAGAGCAATTTCATGTAGGTCTCTAAGAATGTGGTAATCATGGATGGGTCCATTTCTTCGGTCGACTTCTCTTGACTTTTCGAGGTAGAGGCATTAGCGAAGCTTTTCTTCGCTTCCATAAATTTTTCTTTGGCATGTTCTAGATCAAACCCAGTCTCCTTTTCTGGCTCTTTGCAGACCCACTTTCCTTCTTCGGGTTTCTTCCCCTTATCCTCACTAGTCGTCACTCTACTCTGTAGCACAATATTTATCTTGGTGTCTTCCTTACGAGGTTCAACCATCATCATCTATAGGTTCTGAGTCGATTGCTGAGGCTAGGCCCCCTTCTCATGTATATTGGCTAAAAATATAGGCAATCCTCCATCACACGGTCAAACTGAGTACAATACTAGCATGATAGTTGCATCAGATTTGGGAAGTCTCACGTGAAATGTCCTGGTCCTCCACAATTGTAACAAATAATCTGCCCTCGACCTCTACTAGTTCCTCCTCCAGCTCGGCCTTGATCATGCCCTTCATACTTGCCTCACGCTCCTCCAATGCCTTGGTTTGGGGGTCCTGTTTTTGCTTGCACCCTATATGCAGGTGTCTTGTCCATCATTAATTCATAACTTCAGCAATTGTGCTCACCATGACCCATAGATTGACAAAATTTGTAGAAGAGTTGTTTTGGTGTCTCTACGAATTTTTGCAGCAAATGGAAATTGTTTGTTGCATGTTTCCCAGCTACTTAACAGATAGCACACGAGAGCATGGGCCCTATACATGACCTTGCTACAACTTTTAACCTCAGAGGGATTGGTCCCCTTGATGCAACATAATTTGCAAAAATAGGAGAGTGATATTTGTCATGCCCCTGGCTTTGGCACTTTAGGCACCTCACTTCTTCGTGCACCTCTGGCTGAGCTATTCTATCTTTCTTTAGACTTTTCATTTCGAGACAAAGGTTTTTCAATTGCACATGAATCTATTGAACCCCCAGATTAGCACCTACATTGGTGTCTTGTCCAATCTCATCGTGATTTCTAGAGCTTCTACTTAGGTCTCGATCTTCTGTTGTTATAGCGCGACCCTTAGGTGTGGTAGGAGTGAGGCCACAAACCCTTCATGGTGCTACCTGTTACACAGTAATTTGACACTATCTCCCTGTCAATCTCCCTACTGTGTCATGAAATCAAATCCATCATGCTCATGCTCTCTGAACTGACCAAATACCCTCTTTGCCAAATTTTATTTCATCATCGCGACTGTTATTAAAATAACCACACTGACTGGCAGCTGATAGTGCAACTGATGCACTGCTAGCACGGAAGCACACGGGTTTTCCGCGCTGGTCGAATTTCATGAGCCAGTGCATCCTATGTTTGTATTAAGTCACGCTGACATAGCCTCCTCCATTATTAATATGCGACGTCAGCGCTCCAGTCCAGTTATACACCCGCGTTGATCCTGTTTGGGCGAGTGTGTTCTAACAGCCAGGCTTCCAGATGACTCCAGATCTGGTTGTTGGCCTTGTGAATGTTGCCCTCCCTTCTATGGCATGTCTGTTCGTCATATGAGCCACCTTTCTTGGAGATAAGCTTATCCTTCCACCATTCATGGAGACTCCTTCTCCTATATAAGCCTCTACCATTACCATGAGCAGCTAGTTTTGGACAGAGTGGAATTCATAGTGTTTTTAGTGCTGCTGCTAGTAGGCAGTTGGTGTGATAAGTGTGGATTTCTAGAGAGCTTAAGGAAGGTTGTGAAGTCTTGTTGTCTTGTGTGAGAGAGAGAGTTGTTTGTCTTGGGAGATATACCTCCAAGGGTGAATGCTTATGAGACTTGCTAGCTGGACCCTCTTG
>APFE030971401.1:2560-22443 GCA_000404065.3 Pinus taeda | reverse complement strand
AGCATAGTTCGTTCTCCTATGTCAAGCTCCTTAAAAAATGAAATTAGGTCTGTCTGGAGCATAGTTCCTGATCTTGTGTCAAGCTCCCTAAAAAATGAAGCAAGGAATCTCGAGGATAGTTTTGCTAATGTATCAACCTCGTTAAAATAATGAAACAGCTTGTAGTTCGAGCATAGTTCCTGATCTTGTGTCAAGCTCGTTGAAAAATGAAACAAGGGTTATGAGGATAGTTCTTTTACTGTGTCAACCTCATTAAAAAATGAAACAACCCCCTTCCCAAATCGAGACTTGTGCTTACGATCTCGTAAAATACAAGTCGAGTCTTTCCAAGATCTCGAAAATGAACCTTCATTCCATCTACTTTGTTGAATGCAATGAAGCTTGGGGGGCATGTACCTCGTTTTGCGTCATTATGCTGGGGGCATGCGAACTTATAACAAGCATAGTTTTTCGTTTCAAGCTTGTGTAAACATGAAACCGAATCCAAGCAGAGTTTTCCATGGTTCAAGCTTCTATAAAAATGAACCCATACCCGAGTCACCTTTAAGATCTTTTCTCACTCGTAAAACATGAAAGGATTGCCGAGTATTTTTTCCCTTTTTGACTCACTAAAGAGAATAAAAATGGAGGTCTTCTTTCAGCTCTTTTCTGACCGTCTAAACGTGAAAAGATTGTCGAGTTATTCCTCTTGACTTGTTAAAGGTAAATAAGAGGTGGTCGCTTTTAAACTCTTTTTCCCGACCGTATAAAACATGAAAATATTGTCGGACCCTTGTCGTTTCAGGTTTGTTAATGGAAACGAAACAACTTGATGTCAATCGCTTTTTTACTTTTTTCGGATCGATGTCACTACCTATGAAAAGTACTCCTCAGTCATAATGATCGGGCGGTTCTTTCGAGCATAGTTTATACTTTTTTGGGCTCGAGATACACAACTTTACGAAAAAGGACACCCCTGGAGTTTTCTTTTTGTAGTCTTTTCAGACTCTCTAAACAGGAAAAGACGCCGAGTTCTTCCTTTGTCAGACTCATTAAAACTTAATGACATCAGACACCGTCAAAATGACGCTTTCCAAGCATATGCTATCCCCATCAAGCTTGTCATCCAAAAATAATCGGGGTACCTGCCAGCAATGGTGGGGAAAATGGAACTGTAATCATTGTCATGTCGGCAGTATGTCGCTCTTGAACATGGCACTCCTTTGCTTTCGTGTCTGGGTGAGATCATCTAATCTTGTTTTTCACCGGCCTCTGTGGGTTTGGGTTATCCTATTTGACCTCTCATCTACTCATTGCTTTATCACTGTGACCTCTGCTCATTTGATGTGAAATATTGCCAAGTCCACTGTCGTGCTGCCGATATGTTCAAGAGAAGTTGACCTCTGCAGAGTTACAATCTATCCCTGACGCCTCACATACTTCTGATTCACCACAATAATCTTCCTTTGTCTCGTGTCGATGATGTGGGAAACATTATGGCCCACCTTCGATCAAGGTTACCTCTTGTCGACCTAGCTCATTATCCAGGAAGGTGACTTAGAGACCCCCTTTCAGGTGCCTTAGAGCCTGCATGCCTCAATGGCAAGTTCTTCGTGTTCGACGCGAGGTTTTCATCACTGGCCTCCGATCGAATGACTATGCGGGTGTTCGACACTAGCTCATTGATTCGCACACCGCGGATTGTACCTATGAGTACCTTGAGGACTATTGTCATTATTGGTGGTACCTCTCGCGTCTGTTAACAACTTTCATTATTGGCTGGTAATCAGACGATGTTCACGCATGTTCGACTTCAGCTCATGTATTCACATGCTTGGACTTGTACTTCATTCGGGATGGGATGGAGCGCAAGACCCTGGTTCTAGTCTGTTGTGAACCAGGCTGCGATCTTGTGGATTGTTATTACATGACTCGTTGATGGATGGTTGCGCCCATACCTGAGTCTTTTAGGATGGCTGTGACCATACCTTTTTATCATCATGGGCTCTTCAACTGGGTGGCTGCGTCCATACCACAAACCTTCTTCGTATGTCTTTTGGATGGCTGCACCCATGCCTAGACTACATATAATCGAGATATCAGTTGTACATATGTGTAGGTTCTTCCTGGTGGTGTTCCGGTTCAGCAGTTTTGTAAAGCATTTCACCCCTCCCACTCTCTCGGGCTTCATGCTTTAGGGGGCATCTGTTACACAGTAATTTGTCACTATCTCCCTATCAATCTCCCTACTATGTCATGAAATCAAATCCATCATGCTCATGCTCTCTGAACTGGCCAAATCATGCTCTTTGCCAAAGTTTATTTCATCATCGCGACTGTTATTAAAATAACCGCCCTGACTGGCGGCTGATAGTGCAACTGATGCATTGCCAGCACGGAAGCACACGGGTTTTCCGCGCTGGTCGAATTTCATGAGCCAGCGCATCCTATGTTTGTATTAAGTCGCGCTGACATAGCCTCCTCTGTTATTAAGATGCGACGTCAGCGCTCCAGTCTAGTTATACACCCGCGCTGATCCTGTTTGGGCGAGTTTGTTCTAACAGCTAGCCTTCCAAATGACTCCAGATCTGGTTGTTGGCCTTGTGAATGTCGCCCTCCCTTATATGGCATGTCTGTTCATCATATGAGCCACCTTTCTTCGAGATACGCTTATCCTTCCACCATTCATGGAGACTCCTTCTCCTATATAAGCCTCTACCATTACCATGAGCAACTAGTTTTGGACAAAGTGGAATTCATAGTGTTTTTAGTGCTGCTTCTAGTAGGTAGTTGGTGTGATAAGTGTGGATTGATAGAGAGCTTAAGGAAGGTTGTGAAGTCTTGTTGTCTTGTGTGAGAGAGAGAGAGTTGTTTGTCTTGGGAGATCTACCTCCAAGGGTGAATGCTTATGAGACTTGCTGGTTGGACCCTCTTAAGAAGGACTCAACGTCAGAACATTGATTGTACCTTTCTCTGTTATTGATTAATAATAGATGACTACTGTTATGGTTCCATTCTCATTTGTCTTTGTAATGGTTAATGTGAATTACATCCTTTCTTACTGATGTATAATTTCTTTTATTATATTTCACGCTTGTGTTTGTTTTTCTCTTTGTGTGTGCAGGTGTCCATCCACAAGGATAGTGGAGGATCGTGACTGACCAGAGCAAAGGAGCGAGAGCAGCATTTCTTCATCAAACAATAGTGCTGGAATCCGAGTAGGTATTCATTGCCTACCTTTTAATTGCAATTAGGAGCTTGCATAGTAGCATTGGTTGATTGTTGCTAGACCCATTCTGGGCTAGTAGGGATCGCCTCTATCCATAGAGGGGATTTACCTCTCCAACACTACCCATCAATTAGATTCATGTTGGCTTCATGGATCGTATAGTTAAATCATTGATCAAAATCCCAGGGCATCTCTACATGCTTCATCATGATCTCCTTGAATCCCATAATGGATTTCACCTTATACTTAGGTCTACTAAATTCCTTATTCAACGCAGTCTGGATATCGGCCAATGTGGACGTCAGATTATCAGTGTAGTACTTAATAGACCAAGTTAGTGTGTGGTCTTGCAAAGCACTAACCAACATTGCTTTCTTCATTTGATCATCTGTGATACCCTGAGCTTCCCATATAGCCTTCGTGATGAACCAAAACTGGTCCAGATCTTCATTTCCTATGCCCTTGAACATAGATACATTTACAGAGTTCGCCATGTTGAACGGTGGTGGAGGTGGTGGTGGTGTTGGTGAGGAGGTAAGCAGTGGAGGTGAGAATGGAGGTGATGTAGGTATTTGTAGGAACCCCAGTCTTAACAACTGAATAGTGCTCAACGGAGAAGCCTTTGCTTCTCCTTTGTCATCACTTAGAGGAGGTTCAATCAATGGGCTATATTCGGGGCCTTTACTTCCTCCGTCCCTAAAAGTCCTTCCACTTCGCATAGCCCCAAACATCAAGGTAACTACATAACATTCTTTTCACACAAGTGCATATTAATCCAAGTATTTAATGATTTCAAATACATATGTTGCAACCCCTTGAAGAAGTGGTGGTCTGCTTCATTGTAACTGACCAAAATATTGACCATGAACTCTATGACAAACCCTCCTATGATACAGTCGAGCCAATGATTGACAACACGTGCAATATTATCTTTAGAGGCTTCTAATTTCCACACTAACTCCGGGGTGTAGACAATTGCACCATCAAGCCTTCACCTCCCTTGGCTGTCTACCAACTTTGCGATCCACTCATATAATTCAATCGAGAAGGAACATAAGAAGATTTCGTGTATCACTGTGTACAGATATCTGTCCAACCACTGTTCTTTCGTCAATTGTGGATTCCTGTTTTCTTGTGCCACAAATTCATGGATCTTTATATCCAAGTAGTCTTCAATCTCCTTTTTAGCTGGATTCCAATGATGCCACATCACACATATTTGACCCCAGGGGACCTGTTCCCAACACTACTTTTTAGATTCAATGGTCTTCTTCTTCCTTACCTTAGATGATGTTGTCATTCGCTCATTCTAAGGTGTTGATTGTCCTTTTCTCCTGTATTTAGATTCTTTATGACCAAATTTATTGCAAAATGAGCATTCAATTTCATATTGAAGAGGGGAAAAGGCATTGTGGGAGTATTTATTTGCTCCAAACTCATTCTTTTGTTTTCTTGCTTCTCTAGTCATGATGGTTTTATAAGCAACACATTGAGCATCCTTATGACTGAAATTGTAACAAGCGAAAAATTGTCCATTAAAGTAGAATTTTATGGAAGTAGAGCACATTCTAGTGTTGTTTTCATTTTTATTAAACTAGGTATAATTTACCTGTGAATTATTTGGTCCTTTATTCTTTTGCAGTAAGCCATATTTTGGTTGACTGCTTCTTTTACTGCATTGAGATAACTTCCTATTTTTGTAGAAGACTTTAAAGTATTTGATGTTTCTTAACTATATCTAAGACCTATCTTTATAAGAGGAGATCATTTAAATTTCGTGATTTCATGTAAGGTTTCATATTCTTTAGAAAATATAAGATTAAGAAATTTTTCTTTCTCAATTTGTTTCATTAGACCTACTATTTCACATTCTAGATTTTCATTATGCTCTTCCTTTTCTATGATTTGTTTCTTCAAAGTTTGTTCTGCTAATTTATCTTATTCTAAAAAAATATTAAGTTAAGTTATTTCCTCAATGAAAATATATTTTTATTCTAGGGCATCTCTAAAATTATCATTAGACTCATTACTACTTCTATCTTCAAATGCCATAAGAAATTGATATTCTTGATCAGACTCACCTTCTTCAACATTTGAAATACCATCACTATATTCATGTTGTTTTAAACCTTATCCTATTTATTTTTGTAGCTTCTTTCCCTTACTCATGATTTTCTATATAGGGACACTTAGCAACGTAATGGCAAACTCTACCACAAGAAACAAACTTGAAGGGAAGCTTACCTTTGAATCTTCCAGTATCCACTTGGAGTTCCCTTACGGAATTTTCTTCTTCTTCTTCTCATACATAGCCTTATTTTTCCTTTTCTTTTCCTTTTGCAGTAGCAATGAATGTAGCTTCTCTAATATCTGTAGGACCCACTTTTCTCATTTCATAGGCCACTAGAATCTCATGAAGTTGCTCAATAGCAAGATTCTTCAAGTCCTGCATTTCTTCTGTGGCAAAAAACTTTGAATCACATTTGGGAGTTAGAGACCCTAATATTATTTTAGCTAGTGATGATTCTTTTATTTCTTCACATACATATCTATATATATATATATATATATAATATATAATATATATATATTATATATGTATATATGTATGTATGTATGTATGTATGTATGTATGTATGTATGTATGTATGTATGTATGTATGTATGTATGTATGTATGTATGTATTGTAACATTGAAAGGAATATAATGAAAAATCAATTTGGTAGCCCGGTTTTGGGATCTAGGGGAAAATATCTGTGTATATTTGTTTTATGTGTTATGCTCTCACCATTGTTTATTTTCTATTTTTTATAATTCATATTTAGGTAATTTTGTACAGGGTTAAAACCTACATTTGGTATCCGAGTTGTTTTGGCTTCAACGGGATGCCTTTGTTGCTAAGGGGTTTTGCTCAGGCCAGTGGTAGACCCCGTTCAGTGGGAGAACTGTGGGATCAATTTTGGTGGTGAAAGAATATGGTGAGCAGTGGAAACATAGAGATTGAGAAACTTAATGGTCATAGTTTTGAGTTGTAGAAACTCAAGATGGAGGATATGTTGGTGGATAAACATTAGTGGATCGTAGTAGAACTGTATACTAAACCAAACAGAGTTTTGATGAAGAATGGAAGAATTTGGATCGGAAGGAAAAGAGAATAATACAATTGTGTGTCTCAGATTAAGTATCGCTGAATGTATCAGGGGAAGCTACGCTGAAGGCTTTGTGGGACAAGTTAGGTACTTTGTACCAATCTAAGTCTCTTTTGAATAAAATATTCCTATGGAAAAAGTTGTATAACCTAAGGATGAAAGATGTAGACTCAGTGATAGAGCATCTAAAAGAATTTAATACTGTGGTAAGTGAGTTATTGTTTGTTGATATTAAAATTCCAGATGAAGATAATTTCATTAGTTTGTTGTGTTCGATACCAGATTCGTTGGATAGTCTGATTATTGCAATAGGTAGCAATTTGACTGCCTTGAAGTTTGATGAAATAGTCTTATCCTTACTGACAAAGGAGATGAGATGGGAACATATGGACATCCAGAATGGTGATGCCTTTTTTATACGAGGACAGTCCTAGAACAAAAACAAAAATAATTCCTCGACTGGGATATCTAACTCTAGAGGGAGATCTAAATCTCCACGAAAATTTGTAAAGGTGTGCTGGAAATGCAGAAAGGAAGGGAACTACAAAAGGGATTGTAAATCTAAAGTTCCTGACAAAGAAAAGGGATCTGATGATGCTCCTTATGTAGAGTCGAAAACCACCTCAGATGAAGGTGGGGATGTGTACTTGGCTTCTTCTTCAAGTACATATGTAGATCATGAGTCATGTTCGATTGACGCAGGTGAATCCTTTCACTTCACTCCCCATAAAGAGTGGTTCTGGGAGTATGATAAATATGATGGTGGTGATATCTTCTTAAGGGATGATAGGAAGGCTAGATTTGTTGGTCCCAGAAAATTCAAGTTGAAGTGCAAGGTGGAAGGGATTAGAACACTTCTAAATGTTCTCGATATTCCTGCATTGGCCAAAAATCTAATTTCTGTAAGAAAGCGCTAGCTTGAGGGAGCTTGACCCAATTTCAGCATTAGTTAGCCAAACAAATCCCTACACTACTGGCCCTTTCAGCATCAGCCTGTGGAGCAGAGATTGAAGTCTCACCCGAAGTAGTATGGGGGATACTGGAACCAAGTTTCCACACCCTTGATATGGTTGTGATGTAGGTTTATTCCAAATATACCTACCTTTTTGCAGGTGGCTTAGCCCTCTCTTCCACCCTTTAGTACCTTTGCGAAAGGGTATAGTTGGTTTTTGCACAGCCCTAACCTACTACTCAGGGACTTTCATGCTTCTAGGGTAGCGAACTGCAATATCTCCCAAACTTGGCTAAGTGTCTTACTTATCTTATTAACCAATATTAGTTAGCTTCACATAAATATATGTTCTTACTTTCGTTCACTTAACCAACACATTTACATACATTCGTGCATCAGATAAGCATTATAAGTGAAATTCATACCCAACATAACAAGATGCATAAACAGGAAATAAAGATTCAGAAATTGTAGGTTACATCTCTTTATTGATAATTTTGGATGTTTACAAACTTGATTGGCCTTGCACACTCAGCTATAAGGGTCTGCTCACTTAGTCGTGGACTTCTACCCTAGCCCTCTGTGCACTCAGTTGTAGAGCCTCTACCTACGCTACGACCCAAGACTTAAACTTCTCTCTCTAAAGATATGACTCTTTTCTTCGTATTACCTTCTCTAAGTACTTAGAGCTTAGCTCTATTTATATAATCCCATGGTCTATGGACGATGGGAAGATATTTTATGGCCAACATCACATTTCCAAAATAAGGGTGGACAAACCTATGACTCTTTAACACCTACGCGCTCCGTGACCACAAAATGCAAAGTCTTTACACTTGGATTACAAAATTTGACCCAAATATGGGCTTTTAGCCCCAAAACGACCATTGGGGGATCCCGTGCCCAATAGGCCCCCAACACAAACATCGTGACTCATCCTCTAGTCACTCTACAAGTGTGGAGACCTTAACATGAAGACCTCCCAGCTCTGTTTGGATGACGCAACCTTGACAGCACATTGAGCAGACGCCTATTGGACTTCTTCCACTCTTTCCACTCTTTGCTCGGTGACTACCACTAAACTGCCACCCTGAATCTTCTGTTGAGTTGCCTGAAGTTTCGTGAGCTTTCCTTCAATATAAGTTGTGATCATATATTCCTCATCTATCCATGGCTGTAAGTGCACTTTTAGGACTACTTCTTTGTGTTGGGAAGCATCCACCTATTCCTTAAGCACCTTTGCCTCTTACATCTATGCGAGCCTTTGTGTAAGGGAAACTATCTGCGTGGTCCCTTTGACCTCATCATATCTTTTTTGTAGCTCATGTGCCTTTATCTCTAGGTGCTCTACATTCGGGTCCTGTTGTAGGGTAGTCAGTACCTCGAATGACTCTTCAAAAAATCGCATGCAGACTGCTACTGGATTGTCGACCACCACTATTGTTGTTGTAACAGTAGTGGCATGTTGTTCTTTGACTTTTGGCAGAGTTGAAGGCTGGGCCCTCAACTGCAATTCTATGATATGTAAGTTTAGCTCCAGCTGAATCCTAGCCATCTCTGTTCAACCACGGTGCACCCCTGTGGCCAACTTACGGACGCGTGCCTCAACTGGTTATTCTACCTAAATGTCCAAATCTAGGACCATTTGGTAGGCCTCCTCCACAACCTACATGATCTTCTTATTTTGCTCCATTGCTTTGTTGTGCTACAGGCCGAACTGCACGATATTGATGTGTTGCTTGCTCATCACCTGCAAAGCGCGACTCTCTTGGGCCCTAAGTTCCAAGGTGACTCCATCCTGCAAGAGGTGGAGCACCTCTTGAGGGAGAGCAGCCATATTCAATCCCACCCCTTTCAGGCTACTTACGATGGGCCTGTCAGCCTCATTCTTTGTAGAAAGTGCCCCTTCTAGTAGCACTATCACATTGGTCACCCTTGTGCACAACATCTCCGCGGCAGCTGAAGTGTTGATCGCGAGGCTGGTGGACACTGTGCCAGCCTATGGAGTGTGAACCTACAAATCCTACAGCTCTATCCAAAGAGCCCCTAATACTAATTTCTACTACTCTTTGAACTATTAGAGGGCCTCCGTAGTGACATCCCTCATTGTTTCTACAATATTGTGCAAATCCCCCTTAGTGAGGGTGATTGGGTTGGAGGATGTCTTTGAAGCCTTGGTTTTCTCCCATGGCACTGCCTTCTCTTACAATTGCCGATGCCTAAGTTGGGTGGATGTCATCTATGGGTCCATGCCACCTTGCTCTATCAGCTCCTCTGTTTCTATAGTAGCCCTAGGCGAAGGTGACTTCTATCCTGCGCACTCTTCTCCTCCTGTCTTCTATTATTCTGCCAATTTCACGGTATCGTGCATTGCTTGGGTTTTAGCCTTTTCTTCCTCTTTCCCATGCTTCTCCGCTAGCTGTGCCATTCTAAGCTTTTTTTCTTCCTTCTTACACTACACAACGGACTTGTCCATTTCCACCACAGAGCCTATTGTAGTGCACCACTCTGGCAGCCAAGACTTAAGGACTGCAAAGATCACATCATTAGCTTCTAGGTAAGGTAAGTTATGCAATGTCTTCATAGGGTCCTTCTGCACCCTAATAAAGACATGGTGGAAATCCACTTTGAACTCTGCAAAGCTCTACAAACTAGTGTATACTGTGGGTGACAACTGTGGCTTGTGATTGATCCCCATCCGGATACTCATCTCCATCAAGATCCAAAATATCTTGCTTTATTTTACGCACTGCACATCCATGGTCACCCACAGTGAAGCATACCTCATTGCCTCTGGAAGGTCTAGCATGACCGAAGGGAATTGGCTGTCTTTTGGTAGCTCCCATGCCACCAGCACAATCGAGAGCAAGATCCACATGTAGTGGAACATCTTGCCCTACTCCTCTGCCTCGCGATAGTTTGCAAGGAACTCGCTGCATAGATAATTTTCCCAATTGAACTAGACTCCTTTAGCACATTGGGCTACTAATGCAATCACAGCTGTGGGCACCTCATCCATGTGGCATTTCTGCATCACCTTCCCTACTAATATTTTTGTTACCACCTTGACTGCAGGATTGTTAGTGTTGGAGATGGCATATCCCCACTTCTTCTTCTCCAACTTGAATTTATTCTTCATAGCTTCTACGAGGGCCAACTCACCACCTTTTCCTTCTGATATATTGGCTAGATCCTCCCCTGAGTAAGGCACCCATGTCATCTGATGCATCAAGTGGTCTATGATGGGAATGGGCTCCTCCAGCCACAAACACGCATCATGCACCAAGTAGAGTAGCTGCCTGATGACAAAGACAGTCACTAGGGCACGGTGGTAATGTCGTACCTAAAGAAGATTGAGTAGCCTGACTTTTTCTACACCCTTGATCCATGTTTGTGGCTCTAATTCATTTTTTCCAGCAGTCATGTCAATCCATCAGTGCATTAGCTACTCAGTTGCTAAATGCGGGAATTTCTCGTCATCTACGAGGTCCCAATCTTCAAAATTTACAACAGGAACCTGCCCTAAGTGTGGCCCCTCGAAAATAATGTCATCTGGAAGAAACAAAGTTTGTAGGGAGCTCTTGCTCTCATCTATGTCCTTCAACACCTTGGCTTTGCCCTTATGTGGAGGAACATATTCTAGTAAACTCGTAATAGGGTCTGCACCCTGGGTTTCAACCTCCATTTCCAGATCTTCCTCATCCACCAAGATTTCTTGAGATTATTCCTCATCTGCCTCCAGATTCATGGCCTTCCCTTTTTCCTACAAGGTGTGCTTGGTCCTCTATGGGTTCCTTGGTGAGATGCACACCGGTAGCATAGCCTGCTTATCCTTCTTTGGTCTCTGTGTCCTAGGTGATTTAGGGAATTTGACTGCCACTCTGGCACTCTCTGGAGCAACTTATTCTACCTCAATTTCCTGTGTGACTTCCTCGGTTGTCGCAGCTTCTATGTCCATGGCTTCCATGGTTGTCGACATCATTCTATTTAGGATATCCTGCATCTCCTTCGACAATCTCTCAAATGTTAAACTTGCCCTCAAAGCCTCAAAATTCGCACAGTCCATACACATTTGATAGCACAACAACTAAATTTTCAAAATGCCAAGTGATTTTCACTGGACAACCACTTGTGATTTATAGGGCCTTTTGAATTCAAATCCAACCATTCCCCCCACATTTGGCCCTTTAATGCTAGATTGATGGTAGATTTTCAAGAACATAGCCCATAAATTTCACCTTAAATTCCTGCTACCCGCTCCATTTGGCCACAATCCGACCATCAAATCATGAATAGTGACTTTAATGGTCACTTTCTAGTGGACATGCATGCTATTTTCACGAGTATCATAGCTGCCTTCATGCTGTCACGGACCTGTGACACTTCCCTACTTCCCATAGTCATGAAATTGTGTAGCTCCCTAACTTGGGTAGTGTAGTGTATAATCCCGCACCTCTTTTCAGTTTCTTGGAGCACTAAGACTATGCTTCTGTCATATATTCATATGGTTGAGCCACCTGTGTATGGCTTCAATCGACTACCATTCACCTTTCCTGGGAAGGGATCTCCCTTCAACTTAGCCAACTGGAATGCACCATCGTCAGTAATCTCCTTAATAACATAGGGCCCCAACCAATGCATTCTGAATTTCCTTGGAAATTTATCAAACTTACTATCATACAACAGCACCAAGTCATTCACCTTAAAGGTGTGCAGCTTAATAAGTCGGTCATGCCATGCTTTTTGGCACTGCTTTTGGACCTGTTGATGAAATCCAGCCAAAAATATCTCTTCTTCAAGCTCACCCAACTATGCGAGCCTCTCTTCGAGGGCTCTGTGATCTATCATACCCATGAGCACCGCTATGCAACTAGGCACAATGTACTCCATGGGTATCACCACTTCAACATCATATACCAACATTCCTTATTATTTCCCCTGATCAGACAAATTAACCCCTCGAAGCCCTCGGAAGCTCAAGATCAATAGACCCTCCAGTCAGAAGGTCTTATTAATTAATTAATTAATCATCACATATCATTTAATTTAATTAATTTAATTAATTATATTAATTAAATTAAATTAAATTAAGGACTTAATTAATTAAATTAAATTTAAAATAAGGGCTAAATTAAGGGCTTATTAAATATAAAATTTAAAATAAAATATGATTAGTAAAATGGGATTAGGTATTAAAATTAATATAAATTATTATAATAAAATTTACATAATTAATATAATTAATTAATTAATATAAATAAGTAAAGAATTAAAATAAAATAAATGGTATAAATTTATTAATATAATCAATATATTAATTTAATAAAAATAAAAATTGATATAAAATATAATAAAATAAATAATAAAATAAATAAAATAAATTAATATAATCAATTAATTAATATAATATAAGGCTTAATTAAATTATTATATAAAAATAAATTAGGTCTAATAAAATGAAAATAGAATAGGTCTAATACAAAATAAAGAATGAATTAACTAAATTAATTTTATTAATCCAATTTAAAGAATAAGAATTTGATAAAAATAACCATTAAAATAAAATTCTAAAATATTGCCATTAAATTAAGTAACTGATGAATTATTAAATTAGATTTTAATCATTCTAATTGTATTGATTAATTATTGATTAATTAATTAATTTAATTTATATGTTAAAATATGATTGTTTTATTATGGCTAAAAATAATAATTAAAAAACTAAAAATTAATTATTAATAATAATAATAAATATAAATCATGAAATAATAAGGAATGTCGGCTCTCATATCAGGGTTCCTTTGTGTATTTATATCCAGGTGCCTCGCTCTGCTCTCATCATCTTTCATTCATTTCATTTCTATCTTTCAAAGATGGTCCTGATGATGGACCCCCGTTGGGGTTCGAAACGTCGACAGACTGAAGTGGAAACTGTGGATAATCCGGAACATGAACCTACAAAAAACTACCACAGAGGCTTGAAATCCAACATACCTGAAATTCCTCTGTTAGTGCATTGATCATATCATTCAGGAAGTGCGTACCAAAATTCCTCATCAAGATCCTTCGACATCCAAATCATGTCAGTACATGCTCAAATAGGAACTTTGTGGCCATCGTGCCTCTGCAATCCTTCACTGACTGCGCTTCTACCCAATGAGTCAAATACTCCATCACAGTGATAATGTATCTCACTCTTGTCTTCCCTTGACACTGAATGGGTCATACCAAATCTATTGCCCACTTCTCAAAAGGCTGCAACATCATTTTTGGATTCAAAGGCATTTCATCCCTCCACGATGGCTTGCCTGTTCTTTAACATACATCACATGCCTTGCAATATGCTTTTGAATCCTGATCAAGGGTTGGCCACCACAACCCTGCACATAGAATCTTCTACGCGGTTTCTCTCCCTGCATAATGTCCTCCTGTAACACCCCCATGAGCGTCCACGTGGATGTTACTTCGTTCAAAATCAAGTACATACCATTGCAATATCTCATTAGTCCCCATATTGTATGGGTGCCCAGTAATGACAGAGAAATTTGTCACGTGCACCACTAATTCCCTCTTTTGATGGATAGAGTATCCTTCCGATGTAGTTTATGTTGTCAGGAAGTGTATTATATCCTCGAAATTACCATCTGCAATGCACACTACAAATATTTTCATGTCAGGCAATCATTCTTCCAAGTTAGTAGGTTCCTCCCCGTTTCGATGCGTGACAGATGGTATAGTCCCATGTTCAATCATCCAGGCTTCACAACAACTTTGAAACCATAATCTTGGAACAATAAGAGCGATTTGTAGATTCACCCCCTCAACACAGGCTTATTGACCAGGTACTTTAGTGCAGAGTGATCCGTATACATCTGAAAGTGGCCTACTAGCAAGTAGTGTTGGCACTTCTAGAATGCATAAACCATAGCTAGCCCCTCACATTCAGTGCTAGAGTAGTTATTTTCTTCGTAGGATAGTCTCCGCTTGCGAACATGATAGGGTGGTCCAAGCCTTCTGTGCCATCCTATGTTAGTATTTCCCCCAGGGCTATACATGACGCATCAACATGTACATGAAACTCTTTCTTCCAGTTCAGGAAGACAAGAATCGGCGTGGTAACTGATCTGAAATTGATCCAAGACAAAGAATAAGGTATTACAGACTCATGTGCATGGATGTTCCTATGTTATTTTATGCAACGGATCGATAAGATTGCGAAATACACAGGAAATGAAGTAGTTAAAGAAAACATAACAGGCAACACATATAAACACAACAAGTTTAATAAGGAGTTCACCCAATACTCTTGGGCTATGTCTCCTGGTCCAGCCTTCAATGGTGGCCTCTCTATTATGTTTTCAAAGCAAATTTTTTACAACAGTGAGCTCAATTTGAGCCTCACTCAGCAGATACAAATCAGTAAGACTGTACTTGGATCCCCCAAGTCTCTGGAGTACACAGACTCTCTTTCCTAACTCTCGACCTCTATTGGTCACAGTGGTATGAGCCCAATCTGAGACTCATACATGACAGGCATTATAGAGGAATACGCTTGAACCTCTCAAGCCTTCTCTGGAGCACACAAACTCTCTGACTCTCTCTATCTCTATCTTGACTCTGGCTTGATGCTACCTTTGCTTCTGCGGGTCAACTCAGCTTCTCGTCTCTGCTTCTAACTTACTTGTAGCTTTCTTTGTTAGCTTGTGGCTTTTAAGCCAATTTTCTTCCTGATTGTTCATTTTCGCTTCCTCTATCTATTTGAATCCCTATGTCCTATGTAATCAGTCACTGTATAATGCATCACAGGGAGGTGGCCATCTATTCCATAACGAATGAGTGTCAATTCTATTGGACATATTTGAAATGATCATTTATTCCGTTAACTCTAAGAATACCCGTGAAACACAACCTTCTGTCAATGTATCGTCCATATCAGACTTCAAATTCTATACAACTCTACCTGTTAACCTCGTCGAATCCAGTCATCCATCGGAACGCATCTCCTCCATTGACCTGGAGCCTCCAAATCCTATGATCATTGTCCATATTGGGCGGATAAGTAACATGATGTTTATCTATCCGATGTGAGTGGTTTTCTCTCTCTTCTACCGGACACGCGGCAACCATTGTATGGCATTGGGTAGGAATTGGTTGAAACTGCTTACCACTCGAAGCCCTTCTGATATCCTACTATTTTTGTGGGACCCCACTTCTAATGGAATCAGAATGATATCCGTTGCATTTTATGGTTTTTTGGGTTCGGGGGCTTACAGGCCTTCCTTCTTTGAGGGGATTTCCTTGTGATATGTGATTAGTGACTTGCCACTAATTGCATATCAGAAACAACCCCCATTTCTTGAAATGACCGCTGGTTTTGCTAATTTGAGGCAGCGCGCATTACCATGGGCCGACAGTTTGCATGCTTGACCCACGATCCTCGTTGCTCCACGTTGATCACCAATTGCAACTGTTACCAAGATACCTCCGATAGCTTGACCTTTATAAGACTTGTAGCCTTTGGCATAATTTTGAAGAGTTCATGAAAACTTAGAGAGTGTTCTAAGATCCAATTTTGATCACAGCATTCCACTGAAAAAGCTTTTGGACCACCAAAAGTTGGTTTTTAAGCATCAATCAAGCGAGGATATAAATTCCTCGCTTACCCAATTTCTATCCATATCGCACTGCTTGGTTTTGAACCTTTGAGCCTAGTCCTAAGGTACTCAACATCCCCTCTATGTGTAGTTCTCACCTTCCTATCCAGAACTATGTCTTCCTGCAATTCATTGAGATATTCAGGCAACAAATCATCAATAGAAGAAAATTGAATCTGCTCTTCCGGATCTTCAATTAATGAAGGTTCAAACAATCCCAATATTTATGTATTAGCTACTAAATACATGTGCATGTAAGCTGGAAAATCAAGGCGAAAAGCATTCTCACCGATTTTCTCAAGTATCTTGAATGGTCCATACCTTATCGGCTTTAGCTTCTTACCTTCACCTTGCATTCTGTCTTTGCTGATATACAGCCAGACTTGATCACCAACTTGGAAAGTATGCTCAGTACAATGCTTATCATGCCTTGCCTTGTCCTTGGCTTGGCTATGTTCCAACTGTTCCTGTAGTGCCTGGTGAATCTCTTGGATTTGTTCAATGAACCTGGTTGCCTTGTCCACATCACTATGTCCATCAACCACTATGTATTTACTAAAGACAAAATCTAAGGGAGACCTTGGTATGAAACCAAAACAGGTCTCAAAAGGAGATATTTTTGTAGAAGAATGTTTAGCCCGGTTGTAAGCATGTTGCACATAACACAAATGTTCATCCAAAAGCTTGGGATGCTTGCTACAATAGCCTCTGAGCAACTGGATCACCATTCAGTCGACCACCTCTATTTGTCCATCTATTTGTGGATGAAAGGTTGTGCTCTTCTTAAGTCTAGTGCCCATCAATTTCCACAGACTTGACCAAAACTTCCCAACAAATCGCGAATCTCGATCATCTATAATGGAAGTGGGTAATCCAACATGAACCCCTACATGCTGAAAGAACAACTTTTTTGTTTGTTCAGCTGTAATCTGTTCGTTACAAGGTATTAAAACACACATTTTGTTGAACCTATCCACAATAACATATAAATAGTCATGACCTTTTCTAGATTTAGGCAACCCACCAACAAAGTCCATGGAAATACTTTCCCAAGGATGAGAAGGAACTGGTATTGGAGTGTACAAGCCTAGTTTCCTATTACTGGGATTGCTTTTAACACACATGGTACACCCTCTTATATATCTAGAAACTGTCTCATTCATTTTTGGCCAATAACAAAATCTTTGTAGCTATGCAATTGTTTTACTTACACCAAAGTGTCCTAATATTAGAGAAGTGTGTGCTTCTCGAATTATCTTTACTCTTTCAGTTTGAGGAATGCATAACTTTCCAAAATGATACAAGAGTTGTTCCTTAACATGATAATCCAATTCTTCTACTTGTTTGTCATGACTTAAAGTTGCATATACATCTTTGAAATCTATATCTTGAGCATATTGTTCAATGTAGCTTTCATGCAATACTGAATTATGCTTAAGTATAGTAGATGCATTTATGATTGGTCTGGAAACCATATCTGTAACTTTATTGTGTATGCCCTTTTTATATCTGATGACAAGATGAAATTTTTGTAGAAAACCCATCCACCTATAGTGTCTTGATTGCTACAACTTATTTTGTGAGTGTAAATATTGAAGTGGTTGATGATCAGTATGTATAACTGTCTCTTTTCCCATTAGATAATGCTTCCACTTTTTCACACTTTGTACTAATGCATACAATTCTTTATCATATGTGGGATAATTAACTACTGCAGAATTAAATGTCTCAGAATGATAACATATGTGTATAACGTGCTGCATCAACACTGTTCCCATGGCATAGTCATTGGCATCTGTTTCAATCTGAAAGGGTCTTTGAAGATCGGGTAGTGCTAGTATTGGTGCTATACTAATCTTTTCTTTTAAGGTGTTGAAGGCTTTATGCTATTTGCCTCCCCACTGAAACATCTTGTGCAATACTATTAAAGCATGTAAGGGAGTTACGATAAAGGAAAAGTTGTAAATAAACTTTCTCCAATATTGTGCTACTCCTAGGAAGCTTCTAACTTCTATAGTAGATTTGGGTTTAGGGCAGTTTACAATGACCGCAACCTTGGAGGGATCTATCTTCAATTCACCACCCCCTACAATATGACCCAAATAATTCAAAGATGTTTTTCCAAATTCACATTTTGATAGCTTAACATAAAGATTTTCTCTTTTCAAAACATCTAAAGTCTACTATATATGCTTCAAATGTTCTTCCCATGTTTTACTAAATATAAGAATGTAATCTAGATATACAATGACAAAATCATCAATAAAACGCCTGAGTACATCATTCATTACTCTCATGAAAGTAGCAGGAGCATTAGTTAAACCAAAAGGCATAACCAACCACTCATGCAATTCCTTCTTTGTTTTGAAAGCAGTCTTCCATGCATCTTGCTCTGCAACTCTGACCTGATGGTAGCCACTATGAAGTCC
The DNA here is from genome assembly GCA_000404065.3 of Pinus taeda. NCBI lineage: Eukaryota > Viridiplantae > Streptophyta > Pinopsida > Pinales > Pinaceae > Pinus > Pinus taeda. Next base: position 4,050 of record APFE030971401.1, on the reverse strand, counting down.
AACTTGGAAAAGTAAACAAATTCTTTCAACTAGTCTAATAGATCATCTATGTGATAACTATTTTTTATCGTTATCTTATTCATTGCTCGGTAATCAATGCACATTCTCCATGAGCCATCTTTCTTTCTCACCAAGACAATTGGAGACCCACATGGCGATGTGCTGGGTCTTATGAACCCTTTCTCGAGCAACTCCTGTACCTGCTTCTTGATTTCTACATTCTCTAAAGTAGACAACCTATACATTCTGATGTTAAGCAATGGAGCATCTTGCTGCAAATTAATATCATGTACTATTTCCTTTTTGAGTGGCAGACCTTTAGGTTCTTGAAATAGTATATCATATTCTGAAACAAATTTTTCTAAATTAGCCTGTTGTTTAGCATTACAACCTCCAAATACATTGGTTTTAGCAGGTTTCTTTTCCTTTACAACCATCAGTAAAAATTGTTTGCATGAATTTACAATTCTTTTCATCTGCCCTGAGTTTATGAGATTATAATTATTCTTGAGTTTATGAACTCTTATGATATATTCAATTCCATTTTTAACGAGTTGATATTTGTTTTTAGCTCTATAGAAATGAATTTTCTATCATACAAGTAAGGAATCCCTAAAACAATTCCACATATATCCAAGGGAACAATATCTAACTCAACATCATCTACAAGTGTTGACCCAAAAGAAAACCTAAGTTTACATTGTCTAGTCACTTGTAGCTTTGCTTTATCACATAACCAACCTAACAGATATGGCTTCTTATGAGGTGTGATTAATAATCCCTGTTTCTTTACAATTGCTTCAGAAATTAAGTTTACTTATGAGCCACTATTAAACAAAGTATCAATCTTTTGATGCTTGGAAATAACTCTTATATGAAAAAGCTCATGTCTTTTCCTCTAATTTCTTCATTATCAGTAGATTGTGCAAAATTACTAGTAGATGCTTCATAATTTTTACCTTTTATACCTGGGGTTGCAATTGTTGTTTCATCCCCTAAGTCTGACCCCAAATCCTTCTGAATAGCTACAACAGTCTTCTTCTTTTTTCCATCGTAATTTTTGGGTTTTAGCTCTGGATGCAGAATCCAGTAGTGTTCATCATCATGCCCATCATTCTTGCAGTGAGTGCATGAAGGTTTGGTCTTTTGTACAACATTTGTCTTCCTCTCTTTCCATTTTTCCTTTCTGTTTTCCTTGTTCTTTCTTGCAGTGGGTTTTGATGACCCCCCAACTTCTAGGTTCACATTCTTGCCTCTAGCCTCTAGATGTGTAGGATAAATAGATACCTCATTTATGGTAGTGGGATTAAACATGAGAATGGTATGTTTCAAATAACTATGTAGACCGCCTATATACTTCAGCAAAATTTCAGGTGAGTCTAAAGAAATGTTGTCATGCGGAAAGAGTTATTTTTGCTGACAAAACTAACCTCCCTAGGAGTCTAAGACTCTTTAGTGACAAACAAGACAATTAAGAGCAATCCTTCTCT
>APFE030971400.1:0-14579 GCA_000404065.3 Pinus taeda | reverse complement strand
CAGCAGTGACAAAGAAGAGGATTGGTGTTTTGGTCTTGGAGTGGCCTAATAGGTCAAGGGTCATGGTCTTGGTATTCGTCAATTGGAATCTCTATAAGAGGAATTTGTGCAGGTTTTCATCTCAAAGAGTGTGAGGTTTTGGCCTTGGCTCATAGCCTACATGCTGTGTCTCTTGTCTACTTTTGTTCATGCATTGGTTATTGTTTGATGAAGAAGAATGTTAATAATATAAACAAGAAGAACCTAATCTAAAGAAGTTAAAAATGCATTCACAAACAGTTACTAACAAAGAAGAAATCTCCTAATGTCAATGCCCTAGATTTCTTCAACAGGGGCCACTTTCCACTAGTGAATTTCTGCTGCCCTTTTCTAATAAAATAATATTTTTCACCATTTTCTAATCAAATACTATTTGTCACCCTTTTTTAATAAAATTATATTTGCTGCCATTTTCTAATAAAATAATATTTGCCTCGTTTTATTAATATCATCCAAAATTGGGCAAGCTTGTTAGTAACTTCCGCACTCACAAAATCAGGGATATTACAGAATGTCGGATGTACAAATGATATGATATGTTTACAAATGAGGGCCCTGCATATATACTAGGCAAGGTGCCCCTTCACAAATAGTCAAGTCTCAACCATCAGACATGTCCCTTCATCACTTATTAGTTTATACTTATTAATTATTATTTATATTATATATTTATGTTTTGTTACACATTGTCACCTCACAACCCCTCTTCTCACTTCTTGCTAGCTCTCCTCCAATTCAAGGGGGGTTCTCCCTAAAGATAAGATTGCTAGGGTTTTAAGGCTTTGAAGTTTGAAAGTAAACTCGAGATTTGAGTTCAAATGGAAGATACCCGAACACACAAAATCGAGAAATTATAAAGTGATTTTGAAGAGTAAACCCCAACAAAACAATATAAAGGATTTTGAAATAAAACAAATTGATGGCAGGATTGAATATTAGTGCCTTAGATTGCCGATATAATTTTGGGGCATGTGTGATCAAGATAAGATAAGATAGGATAATTTTATTAATGTCCAACAAACCACAATAAATAGGATCAAAGAAACAAGTATCAACCCATTTGAAGAGGATTGGAGTAGATTTAGGTTCACTAGGCTAGGGTAAGTAAATTCACTATCCCCAGACTTTTCAATCTTCAAGAACATGATAAGGGAAGCTGCCCCCCTGGGCTTTCCTCAAAGTCTTGGAAGAAATGCTTGTTTAAGAGGGATAATAAAAATAAAATACCATGCCCACCTACTTAATTTCCATCATCCATAAACACAACCAAGTCAAAGAGAGTGAACTCACTTAGATTCTTTTGCATTCATCCAAGCTTCACCAATATCCATCCAAGAAAACAGTGAAATCCACATCAAAAAGGCCACTTCAACGGATTGCTCAACTCCTCCATCCATAGAAAAATTATAAGAAGAGAAAATCGCAGAATTTCAGACTTGCCAAGGGATTTCTTCCCCAACCCAATCATGAGAAAATGAGAAGAAGTGCACCTCTCATTGCCTGCTTCCTATTGCCAACTGACTTCATTATCTAAACAGTGAGTAACAGTGCCCTCAGGCTAAATTACTTGTATAAGAATCAAAGAATGATGATCAATTGTGAAACTAAAAATAAGAGCTGTATATTTATACCGTTATACGCAACTAAAGAGATTGGATGTTTTCCCCAAGAAAGGGTTATGAGTTTTTTATCACTAGGAGCCATTATTGTATTAATGCTATTGCTGTCATATCATTTCAGTCATGTGAACAAATTATTTTGTTGTTTCTTTGTCATTACTCTAGACTTCCAACTTGAAAAAGTCAAATGTTCAGCAGCATGCCAGAACACCAGCCTGTTTATAGTACAATAATTGCAATTTGCCAACCAAGAGATGTCACGTTTTACTCCCCTTAAAAAAGGTAACTATATATCTGGACGACAACCTAAACAGAAGTTCTCAAGAAACAGCATTGAAACAAGTAGCATAAATTTATTGTATAGTTTCTCTCTGTTCTTATAATTGACGAGATGTAATTGTACAGAAATGTTCATCCAGATTTTCAAGAACTTTCATCATATGACAAGCACTTATGTTTGCCTGCATACAGTAACATGTCATAGTAGAATCAATTTCTACTAACTTTGAATCTATCTAAATAAGTGTAAGAAAATCACAAGCACCAGGTAAATAGAATAAAAACATGCACCTGTATGGCACTATTCTCGGCAAGTTTCATAGCAGTGTCATAATAGGATAACCGTAGCATATAGTCAACAAGTATCCTCTTCACTCGTATGTTGTTCCATTCCTGCTGATTTTCAGCCCGAAGCACACTCAAATGGTCCAACCTGGCACGACACCTTTGAACTTGCAACTGCTCACTCTTGTTGCTCTCATCTAGCTGGTTAGCACAAACAAAAACAAAACAAATAAAAGGTGAAAGTCTATCTAATGCAAGGCAATCAGAACACAAATATAAAGGATAGATCAAAGGTGCAGTAAATTCAAAAGTTGACAAACGAACTCCATGACACACAATTGTTGTACTGTGAAATGATCTAACCATCACAGATTAGCACAAACAAAAACAAAACAAATAATAGGTGAAAGTATATCTAATGCAAGGCTATCAGAACACAAATATAAAGGATAGATCAAAGGTGCAGTAAATTCAAAAGTTGACAAATGAGCTCCATGAGACATAACTTTCAAAGTAGCTTTAAAATGATCCACAAGTAGAATAAGATACATATAAATTGGTGTAGCATTCAGAAAGTAGAAGAAAAGGGACCCGTACTAAGATTTAGCATTTCTAAGGAATCTAATAACAGAGGCTCAGCATCTCTAAGGAGTCTAGATGTTCAACTAAACATAAATAGTTTTCAATAGCCATCATGGCATTTTACTCCATGCCTAATAACTTTCAGATTGACTTTGAAATTTATCCAATAGGAAATCCCATTTTTGAAACAAAGGCTTGGCATCTCTAAGGAGTCTAGATGTTGCACTAAACATAACTAGTTTTCAATAGCCATCCAGCATTTTACTGCATGCCAAATAACTTCCAGATTAACTTTGAAATATTCATCCAATATGCAATTCCATGTTTGAAATGGTTGCTAGCGCAAGGCCATTAGTGACTTCACAGGAGATAAAGATAAAATGATTTTATCAATATTCAATAAATAATTTTTAAAAACAACCAAACCATATATGGAACCAGCCAGTTTAATAACTGATTCAGTACCATACCTTCCAGTCTGACATGGGACTGATCAGCCTGGCCAGTTCATCCAGTAAACATTGATGTGTGCGCATGCGTGTATATATAAATTGTTATCAAATTTTTCATATTTTATCTTTTGAGTAGACTGGTTCATAAACCGAATCGTCAGCCCTCTGCAATCCAAGTCTAGTCTAAACCTCAGTGGATTCAAGGTGCAATTCCAAAAATAACGTTGCTAGGCAGTACAACCAATGATACTAATATTTAGAGTGGCCCCACGCAACATTGAAAGCATAATAGAAAGATAAAACCAGAAAGAACATGAAATACATGAAATAAATACGCATCAAAGAAGGAAAAAGAAGAAAGAATGCCAGAGACCAATTGGATGTCCATGGGTAAGAAGAAAGTCTTTTCAAGTTTTCACAGAATTATTACTAAAAAGGACTCTAATGATTATCTAATGATGTTGTCTAGAGAGTATTCAGGGCTGAAAGGACCTGCTTTGATGATCCTAGGTGGCATATGGGAGCTATGAGCAGATTTTCTCCTAGCACTTCAGGCTAAGGAAAGAATTTCATGACATGGCTCTAGACCGGATTTGGTTGTCAATCTAATCTATAGCAGATATTGAGCACCCCTAGCCCCAATGGGAAAGAGTTGACCAACCCTACGGCGAGACATTCGTGGTCTTGCTAACTTGATGCGTGTCGTGCCACTCAATAAAAGATCTCTGCACTCGCTAAGCACCACCAAGTGATGAAGGTAGCTACAAAAAGGAGGTAATAAACTGGATGTCCATGGGTAAGGAGAAAGTATCTTCCACAGAATTGATCACTGAAAAGGATTCTAATGCAAAGAAGAAAGAATGTCAGAGGCCAACTGGATGTCCATGGTTATGAAGTGTCTTCCACGGAATTAATCAGTAAAAAGGATTCTAATGCACTATCTAATGATGTTACCTAGAGAGTATCCAGGGCTGAAAGGACCTGCTTTGATGATACTAGGTGACATATGGGAGCCATGAGCAGATTTCTCCTAGCACTTCAGGCTGAGGAAAGAATTTCATGACATGGCTCTGGCCTGGATTTCATTGTCAACATAATCTAGCAAAGATTGAGTAACCCTAGCCCTTATTTGAAAGACTTGACCAACCCTACAGCGAGACGTCATATGTCGTCTTGCTAATAACTTCATCCGTGTTGTGACACTCAACGAATATCTGTGCACTCACTTGGCACCACCAAGTGATGAATTTAGATGGAAAAAGCAGGTAATCACTCTTGCAAGCCAAGGTCTGAAATAAACCTATAAGTGCTGTCCTCTGGGAGTCACCGCATCACGCACAAAAACAAAAAGACACCTCTGGTTAGGATATCGAATGAAGGTGAATAAGGACTCCATGAACCACAGAAAAGGCAATGATATCTACCCCTAGTCTCGTAGTAGATGGGCATCTAAAAATGAAATGTTCAGCAAATTCATAGCAAAGCAAACATACCCTCTCCTCTAATGGGATATAGTGCTAAAGTGGGATCCTAAGTTGATGAGAGCCTACCCTAAACACATTGAGTGGGAACATGACAGAATTCTTAGACTCAACCTGAAGTTGATCAGAGCCTACCCTAAACTGTTTGAGTGTGAAGCGAAGGGCATGAGACCAGTGATGCCAAATATATTTTGGATGAACAAAAAGACCAATCCACAAATACATAAAATGCTCCAAGTAGAAGGCCATCTAGGACCAACAGCTTCCAAAGGATAAATCCAAGTAGCTTACATATATTGTTGGTAAATGTAGTCTCCAATAACCATACTGATGTCTCAATGAAGAGGAAGATGGCCAGGAGCATCTAAACAACGAAGTTTTGTCCACAATGTAAGAAAAAAAAGAGTGAGAAGACATACAACATAGTATGACTCTACATTGTTTAAGGACAAGGAGCAGGGGATGAGTTTGATGGACAGTTGAGAACACCACTCAAATTTTAGGGGACAATACACGAGAGAAAGATGTGAGACATAATTCCCCAACCCAGCAAAGACATGGAGGAAAAAATCAAAGTAGGTGAATCCTATAACAATGCAACATATAAATATATGACTTGAAATTCAAATAGGTGAATCAGATGAATCATTATTTTTTCAAAATGTACAAAGTCCATTTACTAAGAAATATTTAACGTAAGGAGGATAATAGACAGAAATCCATATAAGATGAATAAATAATTGATTTAGATAGAATGATATCATCGTTACAATGACCTACTTGATGGTATATATACACATTGAGTCTTCGTCTTTTTCCATTTGATAAGGTACTCCTAAATAGCCTTGGATCGTAGTACCTTCTCCCTGGTAGTGAGTATGCCTTTAGGTTCTAAGATGATCCTTCCTTCTTCATCAGTCTCGGGTATCTCTGTTTGAGTTGTTTGATTTTGCCCCGGTACTTTTTTGAGACTTGATACATGGAATGTGTTGTGGATTTGACAATTGTCTGGTAGCTTTAGCCCATAATCCACGCTACTTTTTTTTTTAATTATTTGGTATGGTCCATATTATTTAGGAGATAACTTATTTTTCCCTTGTTGTTTTAATGATAATTGCTTATGAGGCTGAAGCCTAAGCGACATATTTTTGGATTTCCTTACTCATACACTTCCAATAGAATGATTGTCGAATGTTGTAGTAAGTTTTGAAGACTCTGACATGCCCAGCTGTAGGAGAACTGTGAGATTCCTTTAAAATTTTCATTCTAAATTTGGATGATGGGATTAACTAAATTCTACCTTTGTACCATAATATGTCACTTTTCCATTCAATATTGGCATATTAACTAATATTTTCAATCATAGAGCCACAATCCACATCCTTAGCATACTCAGCGCGTATTCCGTCTATCCAGTCAAGAAAAACTACTTAGGCGGCACATGTTGTCTTCTCATCATCCTTCCATGAGAGTGCATCAGCTACGACATTTTCCTTTCCTTTTTTGTGCAGTATTTCTAGGTTGAATGCTGAAAGTTCCTCCATCCACTTTTGTTGTTCTGTTGACAATGTTTTTGTTGATGTCGGAATTGAAGACTATTGTGATCAGTTCGTATCGAGAAGTTACTTCCGAGCAGGTATTGTCACCATTTAGTTAAAGCATGTATGATGGAAAGCATTTCCTTTTGGTATGTTGATTTCAAGCTTTCCCGTTTGTTAAGCTTCCTACTTTCGAAGGCTATAAGGTGGTTGTCTTGCTTTAATACTGCTCTAATTCTGAACCCTAAAGCATCACATTGGACTATGAATGGTTTGGAGAAGTCTAGAGTTGCCAGTACCGGTGTGGTTGACATCACTTCTTTTATATTCTCGAAGCATTCATCTGCCTAGTTATTCCATTGAAAAGCATTCTTTTTTAACAAGTTGGTCAAGGGCGCCATCAAATGTGCATAGTTTTTTATGAACCTTCTGTAACACCCAGTTAACCCTAGAGATCCTCTTAGTTTTGATATGATCTTGGGTTTGGGCCATTCTTTAATTCCTTTAATTTTGTTGGGGTCCACTTTCACTCCTTCCCTGGGTATGATGTGTCCCAGGTATTCAACTTCCTTTTGCCAAAAGGTACATTTTGTTAACTTGGCATTAAAAAATTTCTTCTCTAATACATAAAGTACTTCCTCTAGATGCGTGAGGTGCTCCTTCCACGTTTTACTATAAACTTGAATATTGTCGAAGAAGACTAATACAAATTTTCATAAGTATGAATGAAAGAGTTCGTTCATGGTTACCTAGAAGGTCGTTGGTGCATTTGTTAAACCAAATGGCATTACCTTAAACTCATAGTGTCTTTCGTGAGTTTTCAATACAGTCTTTTCAATGTCTTCTAATCTCACCCGAATTTGATAGTAGCCTAATTTCAAATCTAATTTTGAGAAATATTCTGCACCATGGAGTTGGTCTAGCATCTCTCAGCAATGAATGGAATGGGAAATTTGTGTTTAATAGTAATTTGGTTTAATCCTTTGTAATCTATACACAACCAAAAAGATCGATCTTTCTTCCTGACTAATACTACTAATGCAGTGTATGGACTTCTACTTTTCGTAATGACTCCATGTTTTAATAGATCTTGTATCAGTGGTTCTATTTTTGTTTTATGATGATGAGAGTAGTGATATGGCTTTACATTTACTAGTGTTGTGTTAGGGTCCAACACTAACCCCCTTATTTATGTAATAGGGTTGAGTCATAGTTATAGTTAGTTAAAGAGTCAATAAAGCCCATATTAATAATTGTAAGTGGTTGACCCGCATTTAAAGAAGGGACCACAGTTAGTTGCAAATGGGCCATGGTATTAGATAGATGGTATTAATAAGAACCATGGTACTGACCCATCGTATTGCATGTATGAATCCTATATAAAGGATAGAGACTAACCATTGAGGAGCATCGTGTCTTATTTTGTAATTGAGCCCTGCTCTATTGGAGATTGCCCCCTAGAAGAGGCAAGTGAACATTGCTTTCCTTTCTAAATAATAAAATGCATGTTGTTATTTCTCATTGTTCTGTGTTATATTTCTTCCGCATATTTGGTATTCTAGTATCTTCACGCAGGTCAAGAGCATAACAAGTGGTATCAGAGCACTTTCCAAGGCAGGTGGGATCTCCATTTTTAGCAGACATTTTTTTGCTAGAGACATGTTCTGGCGTCTTTAAACCACGGGATCTGTCGTTGAGCGCATAAACCTGCAGATTTGGGGAGGCATGCACGCAGGAAATACAAGAGGTGGTCACGCTTGTTGGACTCCCTTGTAACCCCTGTGGGTACCCCTTCGAGTAATAGTGCATTAGACAGAACCACGCACGGACTGTCTTCCACATACCCTCTGTTAATCTAGGTTGTCATTGATGTCAATATGGCAATATTCGGGATAGTAAATGATGATATGAAGCCAAGGAGAAGCAGAGTAGATCCATGAAGAAACAAGAGCAAGAAGCCAAAGAGCAAGGCCATCAGGAAAGCCAAGCCATGAGTAAGAGTTTTTAACAAAGGAGTTAACAAAGGAGGCATATCAAAGCTATCGCTTATGGTTAAGAGTACTGCAGAGTAACAGAGGAGTTAACACATCAGAGGAGTATTGCAGAATATCAGAGCAAGAGAGGCATATCGAAAAAGATATCAGAAACCATCAAGGTATGAAGGTATCAAAGAAGTTCATTGAAAGATGTTGCAAAGCCAAAGGAAGACCTATTGGAGCAAGAGGAGCCATATCGGGAGTATCGCATGTATTATATGCACAAGAAGTCCCGCAAAGAGGAAGAAGTCATCAAAAGAGAAGGAACAAAGAGGAACACACATCAGGAGGAGAAGCCAGCGGAAGAGCAATTAACAAAGGAACCATATCATGAGATATCGGAGGAATATCAGAGAAGAGCTATTGGAGTAGTGTATCGGAAGCCATAGGAGTGACAAGCCAAGAGCAAATAAGAGCGGGGCAGTATATATATATCAGAGAAATCACATCGACGGGTTCTATTAAGTAACACATTCAGATAGATAACAAGCTCAGGTGTTAGTCGCGAAGGAAGGCGGTTTTATAAACAAAAGCGGGTTATCGAGCGAGAAAGAAGTGGTAAGTGGTATTGAAGGGTGAGCACCCGATTCCACTAACCAACCGACGCATGGCAGGAGACTGGAGAGAGGAAACCGCTTTCTTGGTCGGGTATAACATCAACCGTCAGATCTGATCGAGGGAAATCTATGGTGGAGAATGAGCTTGATAAAGGTAAGCATCAATAAACCTGCCAAGGCTATGGAAAAGCGGAAAATGTAAGTTTTGTGTGTTTGTGTATATTCCCATTATACGAGGGTTATAATAGAATTAAAGGGGATAAAGGTTTATGGGTTAAGTTTACGCATAAACAATGTCAAGAGATGGTTTTGTGGTTAAGTCTGATATATCAAAGCAAAGTCTGAAGTTTGATTATATGCGGCTTAAGCATATCAGGGGTTATGTATCGCAGCGTTTAAAGCCTTGTCATGTTAAAACTGCGATAGCAATATGTATTTGGACCCGACTACAACATTGCAATATGATTTAATATATTATCGCATCCGCCTATCGGAACTCTCATAGCACAAGTTATAAAGGGATGTCACCCCCAAAACCTTCGATTGCAATAATATATGTCGACCGCGACTCCATTATAAACTGCCCTAATGTAATATCGCATCCGTTGTGTCGCTAGTCTCTAAGGGATGTTAAATCCGCCAATTGCAATGGAGCTATGGACCCGACGAAGTTATTAACAACAGTTTATAATCATATCGCATCCAGTAGGGGCAATCGGTAATCGGCCATCAGCGATGTTATAGATATGACTTATAAAAGACCTCCTGAAAGCTGCAATTGCGCTTGCGACGTGGCATGTGGGACCTCCCTGTTGGTACAGTCTCTCCAATGAAATCCTCTGTAAATAATGAAGTCTAATGTATGAATATTATTAAAAGAAAAAGGACCTCTCTGATATTTTTTAATAAGCAACATTTCTTTGTATTTCGGCCTCTCTTCCTCCTGAACCTGTCCTGTGAGTATTGGAACACTCGAACAGACAGAGGAAGCCATGGATCGAGAAGCCGAAGTGTCAACTGAGCATAGATGGTCAAGCGAGCGCAGAGGAAGCTAAAGCGACCGGAGGAGGGAAGCCAAAAGGTCAAGTGAGCGTTAAGGAAGCCGAAGCTCAAGCGAGCGAAAGGGAAGCCAAAGGTTAGGCATATTAAGATAAGAAAATAGAGAATTGTCTTTATGCAGTTGTTGTTGGCGAACTGGAAGAAAGAAGGAAGCCGACGGTCCAGCAGGACAGAAGGAAGATGAAGGCCCAGCCGGACAGGAGGCAGTCGAAGAACAAGCAACTCTGTTGATCCTGTTACCCTGGGAAAGACTCAGGCCTGTGATGAATTAATCAGGTACATAATGCATACTGAAGAACAATTTTGTGATATAATAAATAAAGTTTCTTTTGATATCGCTTCAAGAGAACAGCAGCCAACACCAGTATTGAAGCATATGTGAATGTATTTCTGGGAAGTAAGAGATTGCAATAGCAAGAACAGTGCGCAGTAGTCACGCTGGAAGCATTCACCATGACAGTGAGAACAAAGGCTTGAAACAAAGAGTTGGTTCTTGTGCAGAGCTTAGTGCAGCTAATAGTAGACTCACTAAAGCTGTGTGGAGACATTATCAGAGATCATGTTGGCTATTTGATATCATCATGAGATAAATTTTGCAGACTCTGTGTGGACAGTATGAAGAGTTGTAAAGACTTCTTCATATGAAGACTGGTTTCCATTGATTCTGTAGCATGGAGACTACAGTGGAGCTGTAAACAGACAAAGTTCAATAAAGAAGAGTTTTGGGAGCAGAACATCACTATTAAACATGCCTTGACAACAGAGGGTTGGAGCCCTTGAGATTGATGCCTCAGAAATGGAAGGATTGGTGTCTTGGGAGTTGGTGCTCCTAAGTCCAAGGTTGGTGCCTTGACAAAACAGAGTTGGTGCTCTGGAGGTTGGAGCCTCACAAAAGTCCAAGTTGGTGCTCGGCAATAGATTGGAACCATATATATATATTGTATCTATTTTATTGCAAAGATTATATTAATAAAAGAATTTATTCTTGTTGTTCATCTTGTGTTTTGAATATAAATGTTTTGATACAATATAACCAGAGGGTGTTGGAAACACTGATTCACCCCCCCCCCCCCCCAGTATTTCCAACACCCTCTGGTTATATTGGAAGCCCCCTAGGCTCACCTGAAACCTCCCCGTAAATAAACGTCGGTCTTCTTTCTGCTACAGTACATCGGGAATAGCACTCAGGGAGATTGCTCGCGTGTACGATATGGTAGTCGGGTGGTACAGCTAAGGGTACGGTTGATCCTCCTTAGTTAGTGCCTTGAAAGATTAGGCCGAGTACTACTGTTGGACCCTTATGTATATTGCGATCTGTAGCACCTAACACTCCTTGAGACCATAGTTCCCTTGTCTCTCTACAGATCGCCCATCGTCTTCTTTACGAGATCAGATCTAGCAGGTTGGGTTATGTTGCAGCCGCAACAATCAGATCCGCCATTTAGATCTAGCAGCGGGGATTTGGTCGCTGCCACATTCCTACTCACACTCTGCAGTTGAGGGTTTCGCAGACAGATCTGACTATTTGTGCAGGGAGGCTTGTGGCTCCTATACCTTGGGGTGATTCTCGCAGGACATTGGTCAGGATTAACTTTTCTGAGAATTGGCTACTGCAGTATTCCTAAGCGAGGAGTAAAACTCTGTTCAGAGTTATAAATTAAAAAAAGAAACAAAATTACAAAAAAAAAAAAAAAAACTAAGGTCCTCCCGGGACGCTTATAGCAGACTTAGCCCATAAGAATCAAGATGACGCTTTGAGCTTCAAATTTTCGAGTGGTCCCAAATTCTTTTTTTGTCACAGTAACGACAAGTGCACCGGATCAATGCATGGTACAAAACAGAGCTCAAGCTATGGCCAATGAGAAGATAAACTACCTTGAACAAAAGTCGGGCTTACAATCGGAGGCATATGCTTTTAATGAAAACCATGAGGGCAAATCTAGCTATTCTCTTAACGAAGCAGAGCCAGTCCTTAAATGACGCAATCACAAAGGGCAAGTCGGGTTTACAATCGGAGGCATATGCTTTTAATGAAAACCATGAGGGCGAATCTAGCCATTCTCTTCACTTCTATGGAAACCACCAACACTCCCACCCTCAACCACCCAAGTTGGACATGTATAAATTTGATGGCTCTCATTCGGCCATATGGCTATCATAAATGGAGCAATATTTCACATTGAATCACATCAGAGATGATGAGACTAAGCTAAGTGTGGGAAGCCTTTACTTGGACTAAGAAATATGGCAATGGTGGCAATAACATCAACGATGCTATGCAAGGCCACTGACTTGGCAGATATTCTCAAAAGCCCTTTCTGATCGCTTTGAACATGAATCTAACTTTTTGGGTCGTCTTACTAAGCTTAGGTAGACAGGCACAGTACAAGAATATATTAAATCCTTTGAAGCATTAGCCTTCCGCACAGGAGGTCTAGCAGATGAATTCTACTTAGAATGTTTTATCAGTGGTCTCAAAGACACCATACAAGCCCACGTTTGGATGCACCACCCAGCCACATGGCTGGCAGCTTGCACGACGGCTCATGAAGTGGAACGCGCATTAGTGGCCCAGTCACCTCGTCCAAATTTCATAGCCAAGGGACGACCCACCCAGGCTCTAAGCACTACCCAAACACTTAATGTTCAAAAGGTGTCACCAGCAAAAATGGCGGAAAGAAGAAAGCAAGGATTGTGTTACTACTGTGATGACAAATACTCCCAGGGGCATAAATACAAGGAACCAAAATTCTTTCAAATTGATGCTATTGAGGAAGCCCCACCCTTTGAGGGACCAGAAGAAGATGAGAACAACTAGCAGGACAATGCGCTGCCAGCTACACCAGAAGAACCAGTTATCTCGCTCCATGCTTTGGCAGGCATTTCTTCTCCCCAAACTCTCAAAATCAGAGCTTTTGTTAAACATCACCCTGTAGTAGTCTTGATTGATAGTGGCAGCAAACATAACTTTATCCGATATCATTTTGGGATTCAAATGCGTTAAGTAAGTCATTCACGTATGACCATTTCCATGAGAGGTAGTCGTAACTGACTAATTTCTCATGATTTTTGAATAGTTCACTTAGCACTCATTGCATCGGGTGATGCTCACAGGGGTGAAGAAGTGGGATTGAAACTAGTGAATTGTGGAGAACGAATCACATAGCATCAATCATCACTTCCGGGGCTTGCACCCGGTAACCAGGACTTCCCAGGAGGTCACCAATCCCAGAACTCCTCTGCCTCAAGTGCGCTTAACTGTGGAGTTTTTCCCCACAGTCAAGGCCACTTAGCTTGCTACCCCATTTGCAAAACCTTAGCAAGTATTGTGCCTCATGAACCATTCAAGTAGAGATCTCTTGACTCTTTTTGAATTTAAGTATGGGGGATTACGCAGTGCATTATATTAGATTTCATTTTGGGATTCAACTGCGTTAAGAAAGTCATTCACGTATGACCATTTCCATGAGAGGTAGTCGTAACTCACTAATTTCTCATGATTTTTGAATAGTTCACTTAGCACTCATTGCATCGGGTGATGCTCATAGGGGTGAAGAACTGGGATTGAAACTAGTGAAATGTGGAGAACGAATCACATAGCATCAGTCATCACTTCCGGGGCTTGCACCTGGTAACCAAGACTTCCCAGGAGGTCACCCATCCTAGAACTCCTCTGGCTCAAGCGCCCTTAATTGTGGAGTTTTTCCCCACAATCAAGCCTACTTAGCTTGCTACCCCATTTGCAAAACCTTAGCAAGTATTGTGCCTCATGAACCATTCAAGTAGAGATCCCTTGACTCTTTTTGAATTTAAGTATGGGGGATTACGCAGTGCATTATATTAGATCATTTTTGGGATTCAACTGCGTTTAGTAAGTCATTCAAACGTATGACCATTTCCATGAGAGGTAGTCGTAACTGACTAATTTCTCATGATTTTTGAATAGTTCACTTAGCACTCATTGCATCGGGTGATGCTCACAGGGGTGAAGAAGTGGGATTGAAACTAGTGAAATGTGGAGAAGGAATCACATAGCATCAATCATCACTTCCGGGGCTTGCACCCGGTAACCAGTACTTCCTAGGAGGTCACACATTCCAGAACTCCTCTGGCTCAAGCGCGCTTGACTGTGGAGTTTTTCCCCACAATCAAGCCCACTTAGCTTGCTACCCCATTTGCAAAACCTTAGCAAGTATTGTGCCTCATGAACCATTCAAGTAGAGATCCCTTGACTCTTTTTGAATTTAAGTATGGGGGATTACGCAGTGCATTATATTAGATAACATTTTGGGATTCAACTGCGTTAAGTAAGTCATTAACGTATGACCATTTCCATGAGAGGTAGTCGTAACTGACTAATTTCTCATGATTTTTGAATAGTTCACTTAGCACTCATTGCATCGGGTGATGCTCACAGGGGTGAAGAAGTGGGATTGAAACTAGTGAAATGTGGAGAACGAATCACATAGCATCAATCTTCACTTCCGGGGCTTGCACGCGGTAACCAGGACTTCCCAGGAGGTCACCCATCCCAGAACTCCTCTGGCTCAAGCGCGCTTAACTGTGGAGTTTTTTCCACAATCAAGCCCACTTAGCTTGCTACCCCATTTCCAAAACCTTAGCAAGTATTGTGCCTCATTAACCATTCAAGT
>APFE030971384.1:0-10097 GCA_000404065.3 Pinus taeda | reverse complement strand
TATGACGAGACCTGAGTCCTGGCTGGAAAACATATACAGTGAAGCGACTAAGGGTTCCAGTCGATAGCCGGCCGAAACCCCAATGCATCATTTTAATAAACATATTTATTGCACTCTAAATGTATTTATAGAGAGTCTCCAACACAAAACACATTCCGGCAAAAAATGTCTGAAACCCTTAAACAACATTACAGAACTAGCTCGAAGCTCGGAAAGAATATTAGATAAACCAAAACTATCATGCATAATCCTGCCTGTCTTTGAGTACAAGACCACTAATGGCTTACTTGGTATCTGCTAGGCGCAGAAGATTGGTAAGGGTGCCATACTCCTTTGAGCCATCTGCATGGAAATCCTCGGGCCTAGCACCTTGTATCCTGCAGTGAAAACATGAAATTGTAACACTTGATGAACTCATAATCATTAAGACATAACAGAATAAACCCAAAACAAAAATAATAATAATAAATAGGGAAGACAACTAAACATAAAACCCTCACCTAAGTTGCAGAATGGGAGCCATACAATAGCCAGTATGAAGTTCAGAGGTAATGTGTCTAGTGTCATCAGCCGCAGGATAAACCAGGTCAAACACTCCATCCACTGAATCGAACCAGTTGTCGAGGATCGAGGAAGCACCAAGGTATCGAAACCCAGCAGAAAAATATGAACAAACTGCTGAAAGTCCTTAACATTTGGATAATAGACCCTTAGACTGCATCGTAGTAGTGTTGTGAACCCCAATGTGACCGGAAGTTGAGGTGATGTTATGCCATGCCACGTTTCCACGTACAGGAAGAGGGATTAAATGCTAGGGCAAATGAACAACTAGTTTGACGCATAAGACTATGTGAGCTACGATAAAATCTAATCTGAGTTAATGAGACCGTCAACATTTTCTTAAAGATGTACACCAAGATCGCACAGAAAAGCCAGAAAATCAGAATTGACACGTGAATGGTGTAAAGTATTGCTTGTGTAAAACTGTACCGTGACTTTAATGGAAGGGTTATGCGCATTTCGTTTTTAAGTTTAATTTCTTTTTATAGTGGGATTTTTCATATGTTCTCATTATTAAACGTCTGACTTAATATCATTTTGTTTTTATTTGATATTATTTTATATGATATATTATATATGTTGATTGGAAATGTGACATCACTAGTCACAAGTACACAACAAATTTAGGTTATTATAATTCTGAGAATGATCATGGAGGCTTTACAATCGCCGTAGTCTAACTAGCTAGAGGAATTGCCCGGAAAGTTATGAAAATTCCAGTTATATTTAGAGAAAATTTGGCAAGGATTTTTCTAAATCTAAGTTAAATTTCTTAAATTTCAAAATTTTAGGTGTCCTAGACATTTTTGATTGTGTTGAATCCATTTCCACCATCAAAAAATGATTTAAACAATGTTTCTACAAGATTTTTTTCCAATTTTTTTGCTTGAATTCCGACAACTCTTGGCCGAAATCCGGGCAATTCCTTGGGCAGAATCTGGCCAATTCCTCCACCTTGTTAGATGACTCCTTTACATTCAATCCTAGAAGAAGGTTCACAATTTTTCATGGAAAGTTGGAAGAACAGAAAATGGCTAATTAATCGAAAAAAATAAGTTAAGACCAATGCTTCATCTCATTTGATTTTAATAATTTATGCATTTAGATCACTGGAAATGACAACTACTCAAAATTTGTTGCCTCAAAACCAATTAGCAATCACTAGGTACACCGGGGATGGTCAAAATGGGAAAGAAGCCCTAGCTTCCTTGCCAGATTAAAAAACCCTGATAAATACCTAACAAAGATGCCCTGGTTCTGTTATTCCACGGCAAATAGAGAACCATCATCTTCCTTATATCGTTACACAAATTTCAAATAGAAGCATAGCATTTAGGTAATTGACATTCAATGGTCTCCAGAATGTATTTCATTTTGTGGTAACCATAGCATCTCTGCTCCAAAACATAATTCTTAGCAAACTCTGGGTCGCTGCACCTCTACAAAATCTCACACTCTGCACGATTACTTCGATCTACAAATGTATTGTAAAACCCTGCATGGGCTAGGGAACACACATCAGAATTATCTTCGAAATAGATACGCTCCAATTTAATGCTTAGAAACTATGAAGCCAGTTACCAAACTTTGTTGCATTACGTTCGCAACGAGGGTCTGCGCACCTTCTATTTACCTTTCACCTACACAACATACAATCAATGTCATGAAAAACAAAAATTCCCCTCGAATGCGTTGATAATATATTAATTATTGTACGGGCAAAAGAGCACAAGACATGTTACCTGCTGGATAAGGAGCTCAACATGTCCAAGGGTGGTTATGTGGGTGATGCTGAACCACAGAGCATGTTGAAGACCAACGATTAGGGCTTTGTAATGAGCACCATTGCTGGTTAGTCTAAAGCAATATTAACATATGTGCTAAATTTCTCCAAAACAGTGCCATCACGGTCATTATATATAAGGAAGCCAATGCTATCGTGGCTAGGGTTTGGTTTGCATGAACCAGCATAGCGGAGTGTGCCATGAAGTTCATGTGGAAAGGCAGTGAACCTTATTGTTGCCATTTCTATTTCTTTTCTGTGAACTGCTTGCGTAGCATTTTAGAATGAATTTTGGTCCTTGTAATGTGGCCCGATCCAACCTCACCGGGATGTACTATGAATCTCGAGATCATAACAAGTAGTGTGTTTGAAAAGTTAATTGGGAATGACTCTATGCGGTCCACGTGGACAAATCATCATATGCCCGAAGTCATAGAGAATGGGGCACCCAAAGTCATAGAGAATGGGGCACTCAGAGAAAGGCTCTACGGTGAGATCACCAAACCAATAATTACGGTGATATTGAATTATGGAGCGGGGTTGTATGGGCCCATTATTATATTTAAGCTAGTTTATTATTTAGGCGGCCATATACGCGTAATAATGAGTTAATAGCATAGTAAATATTGCTGCAATAATAGTATAATAAATATTGGTTAAGTATAAATTTGATGGAGGTGTTGGTAGTATTATATTTGGGAGTAGTTTAGTTGTAATTAACTATCTATTTTTTTTAGAGTATATGGCTTGCTATGATCTCCACTCAAGGAGTAGACTCTCCCCATTATATTCAGATTGTAGATTGTTGCATATATGTAACATACCCCAGTAACCTCGCATGTAAAAGTAGGGAGCTAAATTTTTTTATACAAATTACCACAAGTAATTATCCAATTCACAACTCCACAATTCATCATTAACCATTAGATATAGTATTCATTAGTACATCAAGTAAATTTCCATCAAAGATAGTAAGTTTCATAACCATTGCATAACCTTTAACCACCACTGTGGTAGTGTAATATCATAAACTGTCTCATGAATCCTTGCATCCATTTCATAATTTCCATAAACATATCAATTAATCTCATACTTGGACAATATGAACATGCCATCAAATAAAGAACCATCAACCTCAAGGATTCATCATCATCAAACTGACACAAAAGGCAATCACATCATTGAACACCAATATACCATGGAAACCCCATAGGGTGAAAACCAACAAACTTTTAATCTTATTATTAAATGCTCGTGAGGGTTTTCACCCCACTCAATGTCTCATAAGGGATTCCATCCCTTAACCATTGTTATGAAATCATTACAATGAATTATCATTAAGTTGTCACATAACTAGCTAAAAGCTAATACATTTTCCATGTAATCTTTTACTTACATACCGCCACATACGACATTTCTTGTGGCATGATTGTTCTTGCAATGGACGATCCGGCAACTCTAACTCATTTGCATGGCCTGTTAATCCTTTTCCCCCCACAATGTTAAACATCACTTTTCTTTGGCACCAACCGCCATCATTTCCTGTCAATGCTGTCGTCAACAAGCTTTGACAACAAGATTAGATACCATATTAATGAATCAATAATCAACCTCTAAAAGAGATCCTTTAACATCTACTCATCTGCATGAGCAAGCATAACATACTAATTAACTAGTGCATATCTTCAAGTAAATTCTTATTCTACTTTTCACAATGCTTATTCACACTAATGCATATTTCTCTTTAAGAGAACTAATCATTAGTTTTACAAGTCCATGTTCCCCTTTAAAGCATATAACACATTAGTTTACAAGTCCATGTTCTCATTATCAACATTGACATCATGATTACATTTATAAATAACCATATTAACTAGCACTGCACATATTCTTAAAGGGCACAAGCACTAAGGCTTTCCTTTGAAGGGACTAACTAAAATATCAGTTATAATCTTCTTGCATGACAATTTACATACGTGTTGTCAAAAGAACTAGTCCCTTAGCTATCACTTTTGATGCATGCGAATAAATAAAGCATTCTCACACAACCTGTAGCCTTTCCTGCATGCGAATATATATCCTTTCTAAAGAAAGCTAACACAAATCTCGTGTGCATACACATCTCATTCAACAAGAAGCTATGATAATAGTTATGTGAGCATAATAGTAGTCACCTATCATTTTCCTAAAGAAATATGGCCCAATAGTTCTTCTAGCCATACAAAGAATATATCTTTAGAACACATTGACTATTCTTTACGCATACAGTAGCTTAACATAAGAGCCCTCCTTGAAAGTATGCAACACATAATCCCTTTTCTAGAATTCTATTAACATTTCATGTAAACAATTACATAATTCTTTCTTAAGGCAAGTCATTATAACTTCATGTCACTATATTCCTATATGAAGGATACACATAATCCCTTTTCTAGAATTCTATTAACATTTCATGTAAACAATTACATAATTCTTTCTTAAGGCAAGTCATTATAACTTCATGTCACTATATTCCTATATGAAGGATTCTCAAGCTCCCCTTCTGAGAAATTATTAAAGATATCCATATTTATGCATAAAAATCAAGATACAAAAAACAAAGTTAACTTACCCTTTATGCATCAAAATCAAGAAGTCAACACAACTCATCTAACAAGACAATCTTTCAAGAGATTAAATAAAATTTCAAGAAAGTTAACCATGACCACTTTCTTATGTACACACAAATCACATTACTACCCTACGTGCATGCAACATGTGTCTTTCCTAACACAATTACTTTTACTCAATGCACATTATCTTTTCATGAAACAAGTAGGGTTCTTGATATGATATGAACACTATTCATATATCTTTCAAAAATAGGAAACTCTATTTTTGTTTCAAGAAATCTACTCATAAAAGCCATCCTCTTCATACATGAAGTATGCAGAGTTTCCTAAAAGGAAAACTATAGAAATAAATATCTATGAGTCTAGAAGCACTTCACTAGCTAATTAGATCATGCATCTAACGCATAAATATTTCACATGAACTTAGAAATTAGCTCCTATCGCAGTGCCATTAGCATATATCCTTTTTCAAGAAACTTTTATAAAAATACTTATTTTAATTCAAGAAAACTTGGCCACTTTTCAAGCTATGTCCTCAGGATGTTTATATGCTTCTTCTTCTTTTCTCAAAAAGATATTTTGGCTATATTTAACAAGGATTTTATTCCAAGAAAATGACTAGAGACAAGCATTTTACACACAAGACTCACATGTAGTATTTGTGAGAAGAACTACCTATTTTCTTTACCAAGAAAAACATAATCACTATTTAACTACATGAATTAACATTTTTCTTTACCAAGAAACATATAAAACAATTATCTTTTACTGCATGCATTAAAATACTTTTCTTTACCAAGAAAACTTATAAAATATTCAGTCTTTAACTGAATGTATTAACATGTTTTCTTTATCAAGAAAACACATAAAATAATCACCCATGCTGCACCCATTAACATGTTTTCTTTAATATGCATTCTCTTTTCCAAGAATGCAATATTTACTTCTTTTTCTTTAATATGCCAAGAATGCAATATTTACTTCTATTTCTTTAATATGCATTTTCTTTTCCAAAAATGCAGTATTTACTTCTATTTTTTTAATATGCATTCTCTTTTCCAAGAATGCAATATTTACTTCTATTTCTTTAATATGCCAAAAATGCAATAGCTATTGTTTGAATATGTATCCTCCTCACCCCAAAATAGCTATTTCTATGAGCAAAATAACATATACTTATCTCTTTAGTTTACTAGAAAAATCCATATCATGCGTTCCAAACATTCGAGGAGGAAATTGAGCGTGAAGCATCAAAAGTCATGCGTTCCAAACATTCCAAGAGGAAATTTGAGTGTGAAACATTCAAAGATGATCTACGTGAGAGGGATATGATACGTCTTGCCAGAAGTCACAGTAATTATGGAGTGCTCGCAGAAAGGCTTCCGCCTAGCTATGAGAACGCTCCCGACCGCTACATGACTCGCTTTTCTTTCAAAGGATCGGTTTCCGATGAAGCACTGTCACCGCTACCCAAAAAAAAAAAAGAATGTTGTCCCCTTTCATAACATAGGAACAAGAATATGTACCCTTTCCCAACGGAAAAGGCAATTTCGGTGGAAGTTTATCTCCCACACCGCCAACTCAATTAATTGGCTTCCTGAATTAATTGCTGGCGTTTTTTTCTTTGATTTCAAGAATATCAAGAATTAGTTTTTTTTTGTAACTCATTCATAACTTAAAATTACTTTTACAATGACTTATTAGGATAGGGATGTTACAATATATTTTTAGTTTTAAAAGATAGCCAGAAAGGTTGATCTTGCACATCCTCTAGGTTAGTCCAAAAAATTACTAAGTCACAATAGTTAAAAAAAATAAAAATAAAAATTAACTATCTATTTTGTACCGTGTCTATTTCATAATATAGTTTTTAGAATTTCAATTTAATTATTATGATTTATTATATGGATGGTAACAATTTAATTTCCACTTAGTATTTATAAATTAAAATTAAAATATATTTAAAATAGTTATGTTTTTTATTTCGTTATTTTTCTTTAATTAATAACATATCTAAAAATTATATAATATGGAAACATTGTAATTTAAGTTTAATTCTGACTTATGAAATTATATTAAAAATAAAAACTTGAATTAAATTAAATAAATTAAATAAAAAATATTTTAAATAAATTAAAACCAAATAAAAAAATAAAAATATCTAAAAATAAAAAATAATCTAAAAAATAAAATAAAATACAAATTAAAATTAACTTAAAATATTTTGATAACCATCATATTAACCTACTCCGTAAAATTAACAACAATGACAAAAACTAAAAATATATCATAAATATCTATTAGAGATAAAAAAAACATCATTCAAAATCTAAACAATCAACGGAAAAAGAAAAACAACCTTAACAAAAGTGCATAACCAAACCTGAACAATCGAGTGAGATTGGTTAAACATGAAATGGGAAAAAGTAACAACCCTAACTAAAAACCACACTCTGAAAATTAAATGCTAAAATGCCAAAGACCTTAAAAATAGGTTTTAGTTGGATTTTTTTTCGTTTTTTTTTCATTTTTTTTCTTTCCACAACTGTATTAAACAATCAACCAACTACTGTTTCCTTAGTCCGCATAGTCTAACTAGGTTTTTTTCACAACTGTATTAAACAATCAGCCAACCACTGTTTACTTTGTCCGCATATTGTACGAAAACCTAGGGCAAATGACCTCAACTTTAAATGCCAGCGAATACTTGCATGCGACGACAATCTTAGAAGAATTTTCTAAATTCTAATGATCCACTGTCGCAATGTCATGTGCTCCGCTGGTGCCTATGGGAACCCCGAATTAGGGGCCGACGGAAATGGTGTTCCCCCTCACAAAATATACCATATAAACCGGCTCACCTCGTTTATTCCAGGGATAAAGGCAGGGCGCATCTTCGAAACAGGTTGCAGGCACCGCAAGAAATAGAAAATTTTTCGTGAGAGCAATGGCAAACAGACGTGGTCGGCACCAGCCGCGCCCGTATAAAGTCCCCGGCACCGTTTACTTGGCCGGATCATGCAGACCAAAGCTTGGTTGTGCAAGCATTGGCTTCTTTATCTACGATGGCTGGTTTGATAGCAGGGTTATGGAGAAATATGGCGCTTACCTCGGCTTCTTCACTCTGACCAGCAATGCCGCTCATTATAACGGCCTGATCGCATGGCTCCAATATGTTTTATGGTATGGAATCACCCACATCATGATCTTCTTTTTTTAAGAGAAGGCTGTGAGATGGGTAATTCCATACCATAAAATTTGTGATATCGGAGATCGCGCATAAACTATAGTATAGCATCACCCACATCATCTTTCTTTTGATAGAAAACCATGATCGTTAGGTTGCAATATGCTTTAAGCTTTATGGTGTGGATCACCCCATCACGGCCTATGGACACAGCTAGCTCGTTTGCAACGAGGTTACAAGTTCCCTGCTCTTTTTTTATATGATATTATTATTGATGTCTGTTATTAATATTATTAGTATTATCAGTGATGTTGACCTTAATTTTATTGTAGATTTAGGAAATATTTTAGAATTTATAGACATTAACTTAATTGTTTAAAGTAGATTTTATCGTTAAATTACGAAATGTTTTTAAGTATTTGGAGAAATCTGTATAGTTTTCAAGTGCACTGAAAGTAAGTAGAAAGGGAAATTTGTAACAAATGCATATCATGCCATTATATTCATGTTTCTACTGATACTTGTGGTCCATTAGTCTACAAATATAGTATTGATTAGTTGAATTTGATTGTTAAAATTTAGAATATATTAGTGTTAATTGTTTGAGTTAGCTCTTGTACTTTTTCTCATATTTCAAAATATTTCTGAAAGTTTAGATTTTAGACAACTTTGATGGAGTAGATCAATAGCCTTAATTTTGATGAGGAAAAACATGTTAAAAACCCCGGGGCGTTCACTGTGTTCTATTTTATTGCATGCAGGTGATGGATGAGTACACGGTTGATAACCCTAGGCTGAAGAGGTATTATGAAAGAGTTCAGGAACTGGTTTCAGAGTTTGGTAGCTTTGAGCTGAGGCATATCTATATTGAAGATAATTCTGAGGCATATCTATATTGAGGAAAATTCTGAGGCATGTTCGAGAACCCATTTGTAGATTGGAGTCGTGAAGCCGGGAAGATACTGTGGATGGCTGCGAATATGCAAAGTCTGCGACAGAATACATTATAAAGCACAGATGCATGGGTTATCCTACGATACAATACATTCTGGACATTATTCAGCATCGCTTCCCAGACTCCTATGCGGCTGTTCAGAAACTTGCTCGCAGTTAAAGCGACCAGATGGGTTTGCAGTGCACGTTGCATGATAACAAGTATTTGGCGAGTCTGTGAGTTGCCTGAGAAATTTTCTTTTAATCTCTGCACTTTCTTTTAATTTGTCTTTACTGGGAGTGCTCGGAGACAAATCAGGAGTAATGAACGGCAAATTCCAGTTAATCCTACTGTGAGTTGCCTGAGAAATTTTCTTTTAATCTCTGCACTTTCTTTTAATTTGTCTTTACTGGGAGTGCTCGGAGACAAATCAGGAGTAATGAACGGCAAATTCCAGTTAATCCTACATTTGGCAGTGCAAATACTTGGGGGAAAAAGATGATTAGGTTTTTTATTTTTATTTGTATAACAGTAGAAGGTAGTGTTATATTGAATTTGGTACGTGGCGAAAAGACAGTAATCCGTTTTGTAATATTTTTTTTAAGGGAAACAGTATTGTTTTGTGTAAGATTTTTTATTTTTATTTTTATAATAGTAGAAGTTAGTGTTATATTGAATTCTGTACGTGGCGAGAAGATTTTTTGTTATTTTTTTTATTAAAATCTACAAATTTCGAAAGTCTTTATTTTGTTTTTAAAGAAATTATATTAAAATAAATTTCTGAAATTTTTATGTGCTCTTAAAAATATTTGGCAAAAAAATAAATAAAAGTTTAAAAACCTAATAATGGCATCTAGCGTTGCAATTTTAGTAATTAATAAATAAAAGTTTAAAAACCTAATAATGGCATCTAGGGTTACAATTTTAGTAATTATATAATTGGAAAAATCTTACTTCCACATATATATTTTTATCTCTCAAAAAATGTGAAAGTACATATTACTAAAATTTTACAATGAT
>APFE030971365.1:0-16011 GCA_000404065.3 Pinus taeda | reverse complement strand
TCATTCATAGTCTTAAGGTTTATAATATTAATTCTAGGGTTTTTAATCCCTTAGGTTTATAATATTGATCTTAGGATTTATAATCTTTTAGGTTCATAATATTTATCTGAGGGTTTAATATTATTCTCATGGCTTCATTATCCATTGGGTTTATAATATTAAATTTTTGGGTTTATTAATCCATTAAGTTTATAATATTATTAGTCCCTTGGATTTATTAATCCCTTGGGCATAAAATATAAATAATCTCCTAGGTTTAATAATCAATAATCCTTTGTCAAGTCCTAATAGCACAACTGATTGAGGGTGGGTCTCATTAGCAAGGCGACCCATGATCAAACCTCACGGGGGGTGGTTGTGCCATGTGGTAGGGGAGAATACATGCTAAAAAATCGAGTCATGTTAGGGCGGGTGTGGCCCAGG
This sequence comes from Pinus taeda, assembly GCA_000404065.3. Classification (NCBI taxonomy): domain Eukaryota; kingdom Viridiplantae; phylum Streptophyta; class Pinopsida; order Pinales; family Pinaceae; genus Pinus; species Pinus taeda. The sequence continues at coordinate 15,588 of APFE030971365.1, read as the reverse complement.
TTGGGTGCGATCCTCAAGTTACTTTGATGAATTAGATTCTCATGGGTCATGGCTCCTCAAGCCACATGTCAAGCCTGGAGGATCACAAACAACTTGACAAAAAAAAATCAATAATATTTTAGGTTTAATATTGTGATGATGTAATGGTATGGAAATCTACCCAATGTTGTACTGTGAAAAAAATTGTCATAATGTGACAAACAATGTGACAATCATTGTCAACAATTTATTCAATGTTGCATTGCGAAATTCTTAAATTAGGGTTTAATAATTTCATTTATAATATTACATTTAGGGATTAGGGTTATTTCGAGTTATAATATTGGTTTTAGGGTTTTTAATCCCTTGGGTCTATAATATTAATCTTAGGTTTTATAATCCCTTTGGTTTATATTATAAATCTTATGGTTTAATATTATTCCCATGGTTTCATTATTGTTTGAGTCTATAATATTAGTCTCTTTGGTTTACGGTTTATAATCTTAAGGTTTATAATCCTAGGGTTTATAATATTAATCCTAGGTTTTTTAATCCCTTGGGTTTATAATATAAATCCTAGGTTTAATAGTATTCCCATGGGTTCATTATTCTTTGGTTTTATTATATCAATCCTTCGAGTTTATTAATCCCATGAGTTTATAATATTATTAGTTTGTTGGGTTTATTAATCTGTTGGGTTTAAAATATCAGTAATATCTTAGGTTTTATAATCAATAATCCCTTGGGTTTAATATTGTGACATTTGAATGGTACAAAAATCAATCCAATGTCACAATGCGATAAGCACAATGACAATCAATGTCACAATGACACATTACGTTGCAAGTTCTTTAATGTCGCATTGTGGCATTGAATAAACTAGCTGTCACAATGCGATAAGCACAATGACAATCAATGTCACAATGACACATTACGTTGCAAGTTCTTTAATGTCGCATTGTGGCATTGAATAAACTAGCTTTTAATATTGTGGTTTAGTATAGTATATTGGGTTTAGGGTTTATAATATTAAGGTTTATAATAGTAGGGTTTATCATAATAATCCTAGTGTTTTTAATCCCTTGGATTTATAATATAAATCCAAGGGTTTAATATTATTATTTTTTCTCCATTATCCCTATTAGCCTCATACTCACAATCAATAAGTCCAAAATAATAAAATTATGAAACATGGAAAATATAATTCCTACTTGTCTTTGATTTGCTCATAAATTCTAGAATGATTTTGTTCCTAATACTTGGGAGTTTGTTGAGGTTTAGTTGGTTGAGATATTCTCTCCAACTAGTTAGCTTCCTAGATTAGTCTTTGGTTGAGATATTCACTCAACCAAGATATTGCATAACTAACTATCTCAAAACATAACTTGATGTATGTATATTGTATCATCATTTTCTGTAAATTAATGAATTAAGGTTTGAAATCCTTTTCTCAACATTTTCTATCTCATGTCTTTGATATTTTGTTTTTAATAAATGTTTCAATTATCTTCAATTGGTATCGGAGACTCAAGATATTTCGGGAGTGATTAAAGGAGAGATGGATCTTGTGTTTTAGGCTACATGAATATGGTCCCATGAAGCCGCATTGGAAAAAGACCTTCGTGCGTGGAGAAAGTGTTGATCATGCTCGAGCCTCTTGAACGATTTGTGAAAATTGTGATACCTTTGACATGTGAGTTTGAATTCTATAATTTTGGTTGAGCATGGAGTTTGTGGTGTGTTGTTGCACAAAAATAAAAAAATGTCATAATTTTGTGGCATCCTTAGAGACATGTTGTGTTGGGTGAAGCTAAATTCTAATGTTACTCTAATTGTTCTGAGGCATTTGATGTTGTATAACTATAAGTAAACCATGTTTTGATGTGGATTGGTCGATCAATGTGAGCAAAGTTGAAGTGTCTAGTGTGTTTGGACCTATAATGTTTCAAATTTGAAGAAATCATTATCGAAGCAACGCGCTGTGTAGAGGAGGTTTCCATTAATGGTGAAAATTTTAATAACAAAACCTAGGGAAGGTTGAATTGTGATATGAGTCGAGTAGCGTTCACTACAAAGATGCATGGAGAAGAGGTGAAACAATTCCTTTTGCGTTGATTTAGTTATTCCACTTAAATCAAATCATCCAAAAATTGGAATCCCTCATCGAGTGATAACCTTTTGTAAATCGATGGCAAGTCGATTCAGTAGACTTATAAGCCAGATCTCTCAAAAGAATTTTTTCATGATCCATCTACTTGCCTCCAAGGTATGTTTTTTCAATCTAGCTATTAACGGCCTAAGGAAGGAGAAATTGATTGTTGAAATAGATTCATTGTTAGTAGCAACCACTGCGCGATCTTCCAACCATGCATCATTGCGTTGAGATGTTCTGCTAGAGAATTTGTAGAGGGAACAACACAATTGTTTAATCCATGAAAGGGAATTTTTATTACCACTAAATAATATACCATCATTATCTATCAGATTAGATGTGCAGTTGTTCAAGAATACAAGGGATATGTGTTGGAATAGATTCCATGAGTCACCATCTACTGCAGCACTATGTGAAGAAGGTGGATCATGAAAGATTGGAGGTAAGGTCTTTGAAATATGATAGCAATAAAAGTTGTTAGAATTAATGGAGAAAGTTACAATTAGTTGTTTTAAGGATAGGATTGAGACTCTAAGATTAGGTCTCAGATCCTACTATCTAGGGAGTGGTTGAAACCACCCTGTTAGTGTGAAAATCTATATGTACTAGGTTCTCCTGATTGAATGTGTGTGTGTAATGTGTGAAGTGCTTAGGCACTCTCTAGGTATCTCACCTAGAGAGCCACTTAATTAATAGAATATCAGGTTTTTATCATGGTATCGGAGCTGCAAGTTTGAGAGGGTCCCTGAGTGAGAATTGGTGTGGTGGCATATGACTTAATTTCTGAAGTGTTAGTCACAAATGGTCAGTCTATGTGACTGCTAGACAAAAGCTGAATTCTAGAAGGCGCAACAGAAGTGTGAAAGGAGCTAACCTATGTGTGAGACCTACTCACACTTGTGAAGCAGATGCGTGCCGTGAAGAAATCGAACAAGAGCTTGCGGGATTGAAACCACTACAAGAAATTGTGTGTCGTAGAACTCGATGAGGGAAATTCGTAGCTCTTTGTGTGAATTTGGAGAGCGTCGGTGACAACTCTTGAGGAATTCATGGATCGTGATGACTTGGTGCTAGCTGTTGAGAGACTCACTATAGAGAATATTGCTAGGAGAGCTTGAGGCCAAGCTCTCAAGGGAGAGAGGTTGCCACGGTAGAAGAAGATGGGATTGCAGGTGCGTGGAGGCTGCGAGGAGCTGGATAGCCATTCCACCTGTAGAATCACTGAACTGCCTAGATCTACATGTTGATTGAGGCACCGTCACTGTTGAGAGTTGCTTGTGTAAGGATCTTTGAGTGATGAGGCGGAGCAAGAGATGTGATCTAAGCTCATCTACATGTGCTGCCCGGGGGCTCCTGGAATTTCCATTGGATTTTTTTTTTTAATTTTTTAATTAAAGATTTGGGTTCTTATTAAATAATTTCTGAGCAAATTCTATATGAGGGAGGGTACATAATTTCTTCCTTCATGCTCACCAAAAGCATGGATATTTTACTTTCTGGTAGATCTAGATTTCATTAGTGGCAACCAATTCTGTCCCCAGTTCTGTGTCAGTGGTAGCCAATTTTACTTTGATGAACCAACCATTTTGCTCTATCTTCACTGATAATGTTCCAATGGCATGGAAAACTTTATTATGCTCCTAGGAAACCAACATTTGAATTGGATGGTATTTTTAAGGTTTTTTTTTAATTAAATTTCAATTTTTTATTATAAAAAAAATATATGGAGGCTCTTTATTGATATAAGAAAGGGGCTTATTATTTTATAAAAAGGTGGCATAGAGGATACTGAGGAAACAAATATGACTCTTCCAGATGTGTATTTTTTATTTGAGTTGTGTTTTTGTTGCTACTTTTTCCAAGTGTCTTGATAGAGTCCAAGTTTGAAAAGGCCGAATTCATTTTGTAATGATCAAATAAATTTCTCTGCTATTCTTTTAACTGTATTGGTGATTTGCTTCAGATTTGGTTGTGTGGCATAGAAGCCACAATGTGCACCCCAAGTCTACAATTGAAGAGTTGCCAAAGGGAGAAGTTTCCCACCTATGTGGTAATGTGGTTGTTGGGGCTCTTGAGAGGATTGACTGGAGTCAGAAAGAAATCTGGAAGCGAGATAAGTTAGACTTTTCCAATATGGATGTACTTTTAGACATATTTGACCCTAATGATATTTTTTCCATGAGGCTTAACAGTTTTATTAATGACCATGATTATTAAGAGATATTATATGTTTTGCAACAACGTGAGAGTGAAGACTCAGGAGTTGTTTTTAAATAAGGATGTAAAGAGGAACATATGGTTGAATATCAAGAAGACCCAATAGTAATTCTTGAGGAAGAAAGTAAAGAGGAACATATTGTTGAAGATAAATTGGATGAGCCACATGAAGCTGATTGCAAAGACTTGGCAGAAGAAGACAAAGCTAGAAAGAATTAAAATTATCATGATCTCATGAATGTTGAAGACAACATGACTGACTTTCAGTTGTTTGACATTGAAAGTAGTGAGAGGAAAAATTCTCCTACCAAGCTTGCACATTCTAAAGTATTATCAATTACCAGCCTACAATCAAGATCGAGGAGGATAAGAGTTCAAGCATTCCATCTTTGGGGAAGAAAACTAAAAAAAGAGGTGAAAATCTATGATTACCTCATGGCAAGGAAAGTAAAGGTGAAGCCTCGCCTAGGAATGAACAAGCATGGACTCTCAAGAAAAAATATTAAAATGAAAACTCCGTTACCAAGTTTTTATGTCCTATTGTAAGCCTAGCTGAGACTAGACTAGTAGGCATATGTTATTTTTTCAGTACCCTTTCTCCATTAAGGGGGAGTGTTAGAATTAATGGAGAAAGTTACAACTAGTTATTTTAAGGATAGGATTGAGACTCTAAGATTAGGTATCAAATCCTACTATCTAGAGAGTGGTTGAAACCACCCTAATAGTGTGAAAACCTATATGTACTAGGTTCTCCTGATTGAATGTGTGTGTGTATTGTGTGAAGTGCTTAGGAAATCTCCAGGTATCTCACCTGGAGAACCACCTAATTATTAGAATATTAGGTTTTTATCATAATTATTAAACACTCAAAAATTGAGATTGTTTGCGACAACATTGAAGGATAGAGCTCTTAAATGGTTCATGAGTTTAGGGACTAATTCAATAATATCATGGAATGATATGCAAAATATATTTCTAGAAAAATATAAATATCATGATATTAAAGAAAAAATATTCATAAGGAATAAAAAAGAATGTGAGAGCCTTGAGGACTTAATAGAGAGGTTCATGTACAATGTTAAGAGGGGAATATCACATCATTTAGGATCTGACACACTAAAAACCCTCTAACTTAGAACAATTAGGGATGAGTGGATTGATCTCCTTGATCTCATGAGTAGAGGTGATATATATCAATTATCATTTGAAGAAATTTGTGAAACATGCAAGTGCTTATCAAGAGGAAGGGCACGAGTAAGTAAATCAACATCAAGGTTGGTAAGTCCAACTGAACTTGGGAATTTGCTTGATAAATTTAAAACAAAAATTATTAGCAATCTAAGTAAACAATTAGAAATGTTAAGAATGGAAAATGAGAAGAAAGAAGATGTTGATATTTGTGTTTTCCATGTAAAATCACATGATATTAAATATCGCCCATCATTACCAAGGTTGAAGGAAGTTTACCAAGAGGACAATGGAGCAAGTCGATCACCAAAGGAACTATGTTATGTCACTCCAAGAGGACCATGGCAGCCTAGTCAACCTAGTATAATGCCAGAACCTCATTCATAATTTCAAGGTTATGCACATCGATCTCAAAGTGATTGGAACACACCCTTTCCTTGGCAACCTTGGTCCTCCCAACCCCAAAACCAATCTTGGCAATAAGGTTGGCAAGGACCTTATGGGAGAAATACACAATATCCTGAATATTTTCCTCAATATCCTCATACCCAAATCCATTTTATCCTTACCATTCATCTACACCACAATCACAACCGCAACCACATCCATCTCATAGATCCACTTCCACTCAACTACCTGTACCACCATTTCCAAACCCACACAAGGAAGTAGCTCAACCCACTTACAATGATAAGGTACAAAAATTCCTAACATCCCCTCTTGATCTCATTGGTATTCATCTTAGCTCAGGAAGAGTATTGAAAAAAAGAGGTTCTCTTGATGCCATTGAAGGAAAACATGCAAAAAAAAGAAAATTCAAATGAGAAGACCAAAGAATCATGGACTGCTGGTGGCCCCCAGTATTGCAGCAATAATGCTGCAATTCCTGGTACTCCCTTCTTTACTTTTATCAACCCGGTAGTTTGTAACAAACTTCGAAGCGACGGTGCTGTATGCACAATTACAAGCTCTTGCCGCAGCTGTCACTTGGTCAGCTAGTACAAGACCGCTAGGGGCTCAAGCCAACTTCTATGAGCTTTGAGAAGAAGCTTGTTAACTGATGGATGGTATCTAACTCGAAGGAAGCTAATCTACTTGCGAAAGAAACTGAAGAGCTGAAAGAAAGCACAAACCCTAGCAAACCCTAATCTGACCAACTAGTCTCACTGATGCAAAAAAAAGAGGATGCAAGCTACTGAAAGAGATGCCATTACTTCTAGGAAGGTAAAATGCATGTGTCTAGACTACCTCTATCCAAAGAAAACATCTTTTTGTATTTTTGAATAAGTTATCAGAATTATCATACATAGGCTTTCACTGTTCTTGACTGTGCAGAGGTGGATCAACGAGAAGAAATGCTTGGAATAGGTCAGGAAGGTTCAGAGAGGGCCTAAGGGGTCCCTAACACCCTTCCAAAGAGTTTCACAGAGTTTGGCTGTCAAGAAACCTCATTTGTGAGCTTCTACAGGAAGTCTGCAGGGGTTCTACAGGATGTTCAGGAATTTCTACAGGATGTTCAAAAATTTCTACAGGATGTTTAGAAATTTCTACAGGATGTTCAGAAATGGGATTTTGGAGGATGGATGAGTGAGGAAAGATGAAGGAGTGGGTATGGAGGTAGGATAGGGGTTTGAAGTGGTCGAGGGACTGGTGGATGGAGTTGGGAGAAGGTGTAGATGGCTGAATTTGTTCAAAGAAGGCTGAAACAATGGTTGCACAAAAAGGTAGAGTTATGTGGGAAAAATGACAAACGTGAGGGAAGAAACCCAGTTAGGGGATGGAACAGATGGGTCTGATGAAGTTTGGGTGGATGAAGAAGTGGTACAGGTGCTCTGTAATGTATATTTCCAACTGAATCAATAAAGACTTGCAAGTAATCAAAGACCTAGTTATACCAACCTAATATGATCTAGCTAACAGTAAAGTGAATGAACAGAAGCTTTATTTGCAAGGAAACCATGTATATTAACTATGCAATGAAGCATTCAAAGATCTGAACATGTAACCAACTTCTTCAAATGAAAATCGTACACTAGTGATTGCATGGCAAAGCAAAAATAGTGTTTTTGTTTGGGACAACAAGGTTACTTTGATCCCAGCCCCTGATCCTATGAGGGAGAGGTGAAACCAAAGGTGCTCATTGGCCTTTTTCTGAAGCTTTTTCCTTGTTGATATCCTACCAACTTAATCTAAACATCAAAATCCTTTCTAACCATCAACAATGACCTAGTTAATCAACACAATTTAATCTGCCTAACAGAAATAATTTTGCAAATGCATAAAGGAGAAACCACGATGCATAAAGGAGAAATAACAATATGTAAAGGAGGGCTTGGCTCTCAGGTTGGGCCCAACTCTAAGAGCTACGGCTCCTATAAAGAACTCAGAGCTGATACGAAATAGGACTGCTTGTCATTATCAAAAAATAGTCATCACGCGAAAATTATGCCACAATGGCTACAAGAAAACACGCTGAAAGTGACAGCACTATAGTGCAAAAAAATGCAATATTTTCAAAAGTAAACTATGAAGGCTGAGGCCTTATTATTTATACATCATGAGGGCCTAGTAGGCCTCCTAAATTCAAGGAACGCAGCTATCCCAATTGCTAGTAGACAATCCCTCTTCCCAAATCTGCTTGGCTGCCTTTAGGATCCGTTTTGGTGGCCTGTGAGCTCGGAGTTGAGGGTGGAGATCCCGAGGAAGGGCCATTTAATGTTAGGGAAAATCCCCCTACGAATCATCACCTCAAGCTTGGCTGCCACCTATCCCATGATTGCTTGGTTTTGCTCCAACATTTGTCCAAAAAACCTAAAATAACCACGTATTAGCCTCCTAGGTAAAGTGACCACCCTTATTCGTTCAAATGAAATAAACATACTAAAAAAATGCATAATCTATGAAAAATGGAGGATTGAACAAGGACAATTAGGCAAAATGAGCCTAAGAAGTTACCCAATTCGGGGCTCATCATCACCCCCCTACTAAATGGGTTGCTCATCCTCTGAGAAACTAGTCTAGCTCCTCATCCTTGATTGCCTTGATCGCCTCCCTCACATCCCAGGCTTCTGAGGTAATATCTTCTTCACTGTCATGGAACCCGGCCTTCCTTTCCACCTGTTCCCACTGCCTATGCTCCTCCTCTTCTGTGCCTCCTTCAAACAACCCCAAAAGCAAAGGTGGACTTAACTTGAGGCCTATCCAGTTGGCCTGAAGATTCTGCATGGACTTTTTGTAGAGAGGCACTCGTGCCAAGGCCTCCCTCATTCTAGTTGGGGTGTGGTATTCCCTGATTTTGAGGTTGTGGGACAATGTGTTCCATCTACGGGTGTAAGCATGAACACAGTTGTCCCCAAATAGTCGCTCCATGTCCTCAAAATGTGCTATGGCCTAAGCTTGGCGATCCATGTGATCTAGCAGGGTATGAGAGTTGTTTGCTAGGTGTTGGTGGGCAGATATCAATGCCGAGGGATCCCCTGGCTCTGCTCTAATCAGTAGTGGTTCCTGTAGTTCCTGGTCCATGACATTTCTAACCTTTGCTGCTCTCGTTTCTTCATGGTTTAGCCACGAGGTCATGGCCATAAGCTACATGTCCCCTACTGTAGTGTTGGGGTCCCACGAGGTCATGTTGGGAAGGGCCAAATTATGAAGGTAGAACTCTGATAGCTTGGCCTTGTCTTCTGACGAACTGCTGTTACATAAAGCCATGAATTGTTGGGGGTTTTGGATTTGAGTGATACCTCTCTATGCCAAAGTGTTGATCTGAAATCGCTACCACTAATCCCTGAGGTATAGGGTGTAGGATTTGGCCGGTTTCCTGCACTATAGAGCTTCCATTGCCCAACTGGCCATGCAGGCCAGTTGGGCCTCCTTCTCTTGTATCTGCTGTTTTAGAGACTGTATCTTTAGGCCTACTTGCAATTATTTTTCCTGTAGTTGCCGATTTAGTGGCTCAATTTTAGCTTGCATTCCTTCCTTTCTCTATTGTTCTTCTGTGGTATCTTTGGCTGTTGTGGCCTCCTCCTGTTGCTGTTGTTCTCCCAAGAAGTGAGGCCTGTCTTCTTTCCTCTGTCCTTGTAACTGTAGTTGTTGTTTAAGCAACTCATTCTCTTCTCGTAGCTTGGCTTGCTGGTAGCTCTCCACATGTCGTACCCTTGCCAATTCTTTTTGGGCCTCCTTGAGCTTTTCCTCCAGAGGACCTATATCTGCCACACCCTTGGATTTAGCGATCTTCATCCAAGTGTGGGTCCTCACTCTTTCTTCCTCTAGTGCTAGGAAAAGTGGCACTGTGAATTTTTGGGGAATGATCTTCCCAACCTCTAAGAAGTTATAGTAAGAGCCTAGGCTGGGCTAGGGGCTTGGTTCCATAATGGTATTAGCCTTCTCTTCCTCCAGTGATGACTTGGCTGCTTTTTCCTCCATCTTTTCGGTCTCCTTCAGCCTAGCCAATGTTTCCTGTAGAACAACCTTAGCATCCTGTAGAGAGGCCTCTGAGTTCAACGTTTCCATCCTTTCTTTCCATGTGGATGTCTTCGGGTTTCCCTGCTCATATGTGATGGATGTCTTTGTTTGGATGGGATGTCTACAATTGTAATTGGTCCTTTGGACTGTTTCTCTTTTGGTTTGCCAGTTTTAATCCTCGTGCTTCTTCTTGCCTTAAAATACATGGAAGGCTCCCTCTTCCGCTTTTCTTTTTGCTTTGGAGATGTGCTGAGGGTGGCCAACACAGCTGCTGCCTCCCTAGCTAGAACCTCAGGAGATTCTTCCTTCCCTTGCCCTTTTTCCAAACTTCCTGTAGAAAGTCCTGTGCTTACTGTTTTCTGGCTTCCTGTAGAAGCAGGTTTTGGGCTTCCTGTAGAAGTGGCCTTCTGGCTTCCTGTAGAACCAGTTTGCATTGTTTTGGCCTGCTTGGCTGGGGGTGCCTTCTCCTTTAGTTTGGCTATGGCTGCCTTGAGTGTGCCTTCACTTGCTTGAACTTTTTCAGTCCTTGCTGCCCTGCTCTGCAATCTCTTCTCCCTGGGTGTTTGTGTCATTTTTCCACCCACAGTTTTGGCCTCAGCAGCTTGGCCTTTCTCTCGTTTCTCTTTTTGTCCTTGCTTTGGTGGTCTACCCGGGGTTTCCTGGACCTTGGCTTTCTTTTTTGTCTCAATGTGCTCCTTCTCCTCGCTGCTGGAGGAAGTGAGTTCCTTGGCCAAAATTCGGATATCATCATCCTTAGACATATTGCGAAAAATCTCCCAGGAGAGAGGGACAATATAGGTATGGAGTGCATCTTCTACTAGGAGCTTGATAAGCCCATGATGGGCTAGCTAGTCTGGTGTCCCTTCCTTCAGTTTTGTGGCACACTCAATCAAGGATTGTAGGAGGAAGTAGGGGATGCTCAATTTTTGTTCTGTAGGTAAATCCATCTTGTGCCTGAGTTCAGTTAGCAAACGGAAGTGAAAACCGTATACAATACGAAACCGCCCCTCACAGGTAATATACTTCATAATCTGAAGGCTGACTTCACTCCAAAATGGCTGTAGGCTGGCTCTCCGGACCCCATTCTTATCCTCTAAAAGCTGTTCCTCTAGTAGGAAGAATTCCTTTCTGGCCTTTTGGCCCAATTTTCTCTCCTCTTTATCCCAGGGTATCCCCAATGGTAGATCAGTGACTCTGCTAATGAGTTGTGGGGTGAGCTTTAGGGTCAACCCTCTGAAGTTTACAATGGTTAGTGTCTTTGACTTAGGCTTCAGGGACCTTAGGAACTCCTCTGTTATTTCATCATCGTGACCTTGAATTTTGTCACAGAAGGTCATCCAATTTGCACGGGTAAACAGGTCTACCACCTAAGGAGTTTCTCGTAGTTTCTTGGAATCCGAGGGTTCCTTTCTGATAAACCCTCCTGGCATGGTGAAAAATTCTCTGTTTTGGCTTTTGCTTTGATCAGAAGGGGAATTCTATGTATGTTTTCCTCCTCAAAACGTTGAAAACAGTATCCCTCAGCTTACTTTGTATCAATTCCCCGGTTTTAAAACTCGACTGCCCGTGCACAGAAGGACGACTCTGGTTTCCCTAAACAGAGTGCAGAGCTCAATTTCCACCCCCCGGCATACATATACTCATGTAAAATTCACATTTTTTTTCCACACCAGTTAGCCCTAATAGTGTTTCAACTTTTCTACAGCAGGAATTTTCTTGAGGACCCATGGAGAAAATCTTGGACGCAAACCAACGAAGAAATTTCATGCAACCACAAGAAAACTATTATTTTGATTCACAGGTAGACTTGCTTTTAATTTTTCTACTCTAGCACGTCCAATTCACCACCTTTCAAAATATCATGCATGGGAATGGTGTGTTCGGGCCTACCTCTCTTCGAATTGCCAACTTCGACGTAGACAGTCTAGGTTTGTCTGTTATGCTCGGTTTCTTGTAGAGCTCCTTCCTGTAGAAAGCTTTTTTGGCTTCTGGAGGACGTCACGGTGCTTCTGGACAAGTCTAAGATGCGGAAGGATGTTGGAATGGGCCAAGAAGCTTGGGCTAACAAACTGTAGAGGAGGAGGACACGTACTCTGCTGCAAAACGGTTGCAAGTGCAAATGACAATGGTTCATCGTGAGTTATTGGGTCGAGCAATTTGAATTATTGCGCAATTCATGGCACGGGGGTGAGTTGTCCAGGCCGATCCGTTAGCCAATGTCATGCCATCATTCTTCGGTGTTCTCTAACCGCCAAATCCTTTCTCTGCCATTAGCCGCCGCCATTCCTACCAAACTATCGATTCTCCCCGACTGGACACTTCCCACGTGTCAACTGCCTATCCCTTTGGCATAACCGGGCTCGTTTGGATCCCACGAGGCCATTCGACTGGCTGTGGGTGGCCAGTTGACTGGCCACCAAACTTGTTCAATCCGCACATTTCACAGTCATGCAAATTTTAGAGTATAGTCCATGCAATTTGACGAATAAGGTTAGACACTTACCTGTGTGGCCGTGGACGTTTTCTGCAGGCTTCGGGACATGGAACGATGGATTTGATTGCTGTTGCTTCGTGCACGGGCACTGGAGCTCCATTTTCATTGGCTGATGTTGGATGCAAGACTTCAGGACCTGACCCTCTGGTGGTAAATGCTGCATGCGTCGGCTTCGTTTGATTTGAGCTACTGGTGTCTCCATAGTATGTGCTCCAGACGTATCAGCTGCTACAGGATTCCTGTAGGACATCCTGTAGCTGCTTCTCCTCCTGGGATGCATGCTGAAATGAGGGGGATTGCGTTCATGGATGAAGGGTCCTGATGGAGCCTTGACAGGTAGAGTGTGCGAGCCTCTGCATGATTGATTTGTCACTTGGAGGGGAAAAAAAAATTAATCTGAGGAAACAAAACTCTTGTATGACTGTGCAGGAATATATAACCAGATTGTTGCAATGGCAGTGGAAGGAGATGAAACAAGTGGTGGATGGAAGAAAAGGGTGGTTTCATGCCTCATCAACAGATTTCAAGCTTCAAATCCCTCTCCAGAATTGATTTTGGCTTGCCCAAAGGTTCTACAGGATGTTTCCTGTAGAAATGCAGAACTTCTTGTAGAAAGTCCTGAAACTTCCTGTAGGAGGTTGAATCTCGACCAGATTGTGTCCGAATCCTAGAAGAAATGAGTGTCCATGGAGGGAGTGTATGTGAGGATGCTTGGTGACTTGGTACGGACCCCTGTCCTTATTTTGGGAGGCCTCCTTTTCTGCACTGTATTCCTGCAACGTGCAATAATTCTTCAGAGATTAAACCTGCTTTTTCTTTTTTCTTCTTTTTCTTCTTTCTTCTTCTTCCTTTTTTTTTTTTTTTAAGATAGACAGCAGGGGCGCCTCCATGAGTTTTTCACCCCTACTATCTGCCTTGGGCGCCTCAGAGAGGTTTTCACCCAAAGGTCTTTTTTCTCCAAATTCTTTATTTTCTGAGAGATAACACGGACGCCTCCATGAGGTTTTCACGCTTACTGCCTAACCTGGGTGCCTCAGAGAGGTTTTCGTCCAGGGATCTTTTTATTCCCTTTTTCTTTTTGATGATGATCAAGGTGTGGCCGGAACAGAGGCAGAACCATTCTCTATTACCAACACTGATTTTTCCACAGTCTCAATGAAATCCTGCCTCGAAAGGGGTTTCCTGTAGATCTTCAGTCGATGCCCATTGACGAGCATGGGGATGGGGATGGCTTCTTCATCAATGGTCCTGATAAGGACTGAACCATTGTCATTGCATTTCTCCATTGTATATGGTCCTAGCCATCTTTCCCTTAGCTTCCCTTTGAAATCCTTGTGTTTGGAGTCATACAACAACGCCCAATCTCCCAGTCGGAATTGCTTTTCATTAAGATGCCGGTCATGCCATATCTTCCTCTGAAGTTGAACCACTTCTGAGTGGAGGAGGGCCTGCATTTTGTGTTCATCTAACCCATTCAGCTGTAATAACCTTTCACATTGAGCATGGCTGAGATCTAGGTCCAGCTAAGCTGCCATCTTCAATGTGTTGTACTCGAACTCTATTGATAGCAGAGCTTTCTTCCCGTAGACCAGCTCATAAGGTGTGAAACTGGTTGTGGTCTTCCAAGTGGTGTTGTAGGCCCAAGTGGCCTCAACCAGGCGATCTGCCCAATCCTTTTTGCTGCTCTCACCACCTAGTCAAATCCCTCTAATGCTCTATTAGTGACTTCCACTTGCCCATTTTCTGAGATGATATGGGTGGGTCCTATGCTTGATTTGTAAGATGAGCGATCAAGTCTTCATTAAGTTGGGGGTGAACTGGCTTCCTGATCGGGACTAACTCTCTTAGTAGCCAAATTGTAGAAGATATTTTTTTTCTTAAAAAACTCATCCACCTTTTCTTCTGTCGCTGCTTTAATTTGCCTTTGTTTCTGCCACTTTGTCAGTAGTCAGTCAACACTGATGTAAGACCTTTTGCCTTGAAGGAGGGTTGATAGGACCACCAAAATCCATGCCCCACTTCTCACATGGCTCGAGGGTCACTTGAGGTTGGAGAGGCATTTCATCCCTTGGAGTCGGTTTCCCCATCCTCTGGCATTGGTCACACTGGTTGATGTATCTTCTTACATCTTGATGAAGAGAGGGCCAATAGTAGCTTGCCTGTAGAATTTTGAAGGCAGTCCTCTTTTCTGCAAAGTGGCTTCCACAAGGTCCATCGTGATAGGTTAGGAGAATGTCAAAGATTTCCTCCTCCCTAACACAATGCCTTAAGATCTGATCCGGGTCAAGTTTGAACAGGTTTCCCCTGATCCAAGTGAATGGGGCACTCTTCCTCACGATTCTGCTCTTCTCCTTTGAGGATAGATGCAGAGGGAACTATGCTGAGACCAAGTAGTTTGCTATATCAACAAACCACAGAGAGAGTACTGAGATATCAAATAGATGTTAATCTGGCATCTGGTCATTCACCGTTCCTTCTTCACCTGCAGGCAAATCCAATCTAGACAAGAAGTCAACAACAACATTTTCTTTACCCGGTTTGTCGACGATAGTCAAATCTAATTGCTGAAACAAAAGTAACCATGTAATGATACGAGCATTTACATTAGGCTTATTCATTAAATATCTAATCGCAACATGATCAGTATGTACAAATGTTTGATAACCAGTGATGTAGTGT
Source organism: Pinus taeda (assembly GCA_000404065.3). NCBI lineage: Eukaryota > Viridiplantae > Streptophyta > Pinopsida > Pinales > Pinaceae > Pinus > Pinus taeda. Next base: position 418 of record APFE030971365.1, on the reverse strand, counting down.
TGGAACTTGTTCAGGGAATGTACTATGGCCAGGAACTCTTTCTCGGTTACAGTATAGTTCATTTTTGCCTTGGACAGGTTTTTACTGACAAAGTATATGGCATATGGACGTTTCTCCTCAACTTGTCCTAAGGCTACCCCTATGGCTTTTTTCAAGGCATCAGTGTGGATGTGGAAATGTAGGGCCCAGTTTAGGCCTCTCAAGATCTGGGCAAACACTAACTTATCTTTCAACTCATTCAGAGCCCCTTGAGAGTCATCAGTCCATTTAAACTCAACATCTTTTCCTAAGAGGCCAAACAATGGCGAGGCTAGCTTACTGAAATCTTTAATGAATCTTCTATAATATCCCGCTAAGCATAGGAAACTCCGAACATCTCTTACCTTCTGAGGAGGTGGAACCTTTTTGATGATAGCAA
>APFE030971364.1:45107-99293 GCA_000404065.3 Pinus taeda | reverse complement strand
TTAATATTGTTGTGCCCCTATTGTGCCTATATTGTTATTACTGTGCCCCATAGAATCCCTCTATTGTTATTTTTGTGGCTTTATATTATTATTGTTAGGTCGATTGGATTATATATTGTGACTCCTTAGACTCCTATATCTAGAAAGGAGGTTTTGTCATTTGAATCATCCAAGAATTGTTCATTTATGTAATGTAAAGGAGGTTGCCCCCTCAAAGAGGCTGAATTCTAAGGCGTTGATCTATCTTTTCTATCTTTTCTTGAATTGGTTTCATAACAAATGAAGATCCAACTTCGTGAAGTAAATTGATCCAGGCAATTCATCCAATAATTCATCAATGACAAGAATGGGAAATTTATCTTTAATGGTGAACTTGTTGAACTCCCTATAATCTGGACACATGCGCTATGATCCATCCTTCTTGTGAACCAATAATACTGGAGCAGAGAAAGAACTTTGACTAGGTTGAATTATACCATCCTCTAGCATTTATACAATCATATGTTCAATTTCACTCTTTTGGGCATAGGGATATCTGTAAGGCCTGATGTTTGGAGGAACACTTACTGAAATCAAATGAATAGCATGATCATGACCACGAATAGGTGGGAGGCCTTTGGGAGTCTCAAATACCTTGGAATGATTGTCCATGACTTTTTAGAGATCTGGAGAAATAGATGATTTCGATGTGGGAACCTCTATTGAACATAATTGTGCAATTATGCCTTGTTGTTCTTTCTTTAAAAGTTTTGTCATTTCGTTAGAGCTGATTATCCTTCCTGATTTCCCTGTGATACCCCTTAATTCAATTTCCATTCCTTCTGAAGAAAATTTCATGAAAAGTTCTTGAAAATTAAAAGTTATTGTACCCAAGGATTGTAGCCATTGGATTCCTAGTACAATGTCAGCACCACACATTGGAATGGAAAGCATTGGGATATTCAATACATATTCTCCCATGGATAACTTGATATTATGACACTTTCCTAAGAAAGTTATGGTTCCTCCACTTACAACCATCACTTGACACTCTGGTGTCGGATATAGGAAGCAATTCAATTCCTTGGCTATCTTACAATGAATAAAATTATGGGTACTGCCCGAATCAATCAACACTATTACGTTTTTCTTCTTGATATGCCATTCTATCTTGATAGTTTGAGGAGTGGTAATTCCAACCAATGCATTACAAGATATAGCCGGATTCATTTCTTCTTTCTCTAGGGTTTGTTCCTGGTGTATATCCTCTTCTTTCGATGTTTCTTCTTCCTTTTCTTCCTCCTCTTCACAATCTATGTAAAATAATTTCTTGTCAACACACTTGTGACCTTTAATGTATTTGTTATCACAACTTCAAAAAAGCCCTTTTGCTCTTTTTTCTTCCAATTGTTGTGGTGTCAACCTTGTAGGTTGTGGATGGCTAAGGGCAACAACGCTTCCATCTTTATGATTGTGAGTGATAGGCTTGCTTGTTGCCATAATTTTGTTTTCCATTTTTCTTGCCAACCTGAACACCTTCTCCAATGAATCAGGATCCCAAAGGCGAACCTTATGTTGGATGTTATCCTTTAAAGTCCCTATGAACACATCAATCCTATGCTCTTATGGAATATCTTTTAACCTTATATTCAATTTTTGGAAGTCCTCAATGTGCTCCATCATTGAACCCTTCTGTTTGAGATTTATCAATTGGCTAAAAAAGTGTTGCTTTTTGTATCCTCATAATGTGCTATCATTTCATCTGTAAAAATAACCCAAGTGACAATTTGTTTACAAGAGCAAAGCCATCGATACCATACAAACTGATTTGGTTCCAAATATAAAGTTGCAATGCATACCTTTTGTGTGTTTTGGACATTATGGAGATCAAAAAATTGCTCCATTTGTAGTATCCATGTTGCAGGATCCTTGCAACCAAACTTCCTCATATCGATCTTTAGAACATGGTGGTTCTTTGATCAACGTTAGAGTCTATGAAATCATGATTAACATTTATTTTTTTCTCATCATGTGTTTCCTTTACTACCCTTTTTCCATTAGTAAGCATTTCTTGTAGAAATTTTGTCAAATCTTCCATCTTAGCTTCCACGCCATACATCTTAGCTTTTATGTCTTTCTTTAAACCATCCATCTTAGCTTTTGTTACTTTTTGTGCGAGTAAAATTTGTTGCACTTGGTCTCGTAATTTTGATATATCATGTTGCATTTCTTCCTCTTCTTCATAAGTCATGCTAGAGATTTCAGGTTGCTTACTAGGTGTTTTCATTTTCTTTCTTCGGGGTATCAATTACATATAATAATGCTTCATTATGCCCTTTGAATTCCTTCAAACTATTTTTTCAAACCAAACTTATGCAAAAATAAAAAATAAAAACTACACACATTTTTTCACTTTGTAGGATCTTGATATTGAAATGATTGTAACTTTGTAATTTGATCTCCAAGTTCTGAAATTGTGATTTGGAGTATCCCTCTGTGCCCTCTTTTCAGTGCCACCGGTCTAATCGAAATTGGATTCTCCAAGAAAGAGTTATGCCCCACCTCCCAAGATGACTTTCTTATATACTTTTTCCATAGATCGAACTTGTACAAAGTGCCATGTGTTATTGTTTCGACCTTCAGACCTAAAAACAATACACAGAGAAGCACAATCTGTCCTCTTTCTGTTTCTTCTTACAAAATTTCAATCTGATGCTCAGAGAGAAAGTTATGACGATTTTCCCAAGGTCACCTGTTTATAATGTAACTCGGGAGTCTACAAAAACACTAACTTCCTCAGATTATATCTTCGAATATATAGCAAGACAAGATATGAAATTCGGACCCTAGGTTCACCAAGATTCTGACTCAAATAGGTTTTAATTTCAGAGTTTGAACCTTCATAGAAAAAAAATATAGAAAAAATTCCACGATGACCTGTTTGAGATGAAATTATGGAACTTCCAAAAAAACCCTAACTTCATCAGATCATAGCTCCAAAAATATAGCGTGACAAGATTTGAAATTCAGACCCGAGATTTAGACCGATTTCTTCTCAAATGGTTTTTTTTTTTAGCTTTTGAAACTTCGTAGCGAAAATGCCACAATGACCTGTTTGGAATAGCGAAACCCTAGAATCCAAAGCTCTGATGCCAAATGTTATGAAACCAGTTCACAAAAAGATAGAAAAGAAATATCAATGCATTAAAATTCAGCCTCTTCGAGAGGGCAACCTCCTTTACATTACACAAATGAACAATTCTTGGATGATACAAATGACAAAATATCCTTTCTATATATAGGAGTCTAAGGAGTCACAATATAACCAAAGCAGACCTAATAATAATAATATAAGGGCACAAAAATAACAATAGTGGGCTTCTATGGGGCACAATAATAACAATATGGGGACAATAGGGGCACAACATAAAAATAAGGGACACAATGACAATAGTACTGCGGGAATCACTAGTATTATATGGACCTAACATCTTCCCTTTGAGAGTGGAAGTATTCTCATGAGAAGAGTCTGCTTTTCTTTTTGCTTCCACCAGCATTCGACGATACTACTCACATGGGAATAGGTTCCTTAGAACGTCCCAACAGTTGGGAAATCCAGCTCTAATCCTTTTATCAAAGTTTGATTCAAATGCAGCTACAGATTTTTGTAGATCACCTAAACACTCCTTAGCTTTGGCTCTGGTTGCTTCCTTCTGACTCATCTTAGAAATTTCAATGATGGCCCCTGTGCTGTTAACAATATCCATTGTCTTCAACTCATTTGTTGGATTTTCAATGAGGCACTTGATGAAGTTCTCTGTTGTTTTGGGATTTTTACCATCTTCCTCCTTGGTTGACAGGATAAAGAATTCAAAGTCCTTGATAGCAATTTTTTTTTCTTCTACTAAGGTCATACGCTCCCAAAATTTTTTTACTTCAAAAAAAATCTCATCCAAAATTAGTTGTTTGGCATGAATGAGAGACATATTACCCTTTAACTTGTCTTTTAGTTTTGTAATTTCCTCGTTTGCGGTCTTCAATTTTTTCTTATTTGCTCCACATTACCTCTAGTTGTTTCAAGTTGCTTCTCCTTTTGTGTGAGGGTATGCTTGGTCTTCGCCATACCAACCTACACCTTTTTTAGTTCATCCCTTGATAGTTGTAACTCAGTGAGGGTCTTGGTCAATTGTTTAGTGGGATTATGTGGGTCTTCTGGCACGATTACAACACAAATATGAGAATCAATTCTTTGTTGGAGTTGTTTCTTGAGGACTACCACCTCTCTATTTCTATATATTAGCTACTTGGCCAGAATTTCCATTTCACTCTCCACCTGGGCCAGCTCCTTGGATTGCACATGCTCACTCGCAGGAATTTTTAGCTTTTGCATTAGATCCTGGATCTCAAATTGTGAGCTTTGAATGATGGCCTCCACAATAGTCTTATCCTCCAGGTTCACCCCCAATTTAATAATCAATTCTTTAAAGCTTTCATTCTGTAAATGAAAGTTTGAGAGTTGGCTCTTTCTTGCTTCAACCTGGTGGCAACTTTCTCCAATAGCTACTCGATGTTGTTGATTGTTAAAGAAATTTTTCTGAACTCACTATAGAACATTTCTCCAACCTATCTGTGAAATATTATTTTGTCTGACAGGGAAACACTAGCCATGTTCAGTGACACATCCACAGTCCTAATGGGACGGACTGTGTTGAAGGGTGGTACAAAGAGAACTTCATCTAGTTCCTTTCCAGGTCCATGGCAGCTACGAGCCTAGTCTGATAAGGGACTGAATGTGATGTCAGCTGCTGCAACATTTCATCCCTGATTCTTTTGTTGATGTCCTTTGTTAATTTCCCTTCTACCTAACTAGGGATTCTTGTTGTCACACTTCCCGAAGAACCCAAAATAGCTACCTCTATAGAAGTGGAGGTGGTAGCTCACGAAGGGTTTTATATGAGCACTTAGAAGTCTAGTTGGTCCAAGTTTGCCTCGGTCAACCGGGTCTCAATCTCTTCTTCAGTTGGCTCTTGGATCTTAGCCTTCTTATTGGATGGAGTTTTTTCCATTATTGTGTCTCCAGCCTTGTCCACACTCCTCTTCTAAGTCTTTTCCTTTAAAGCTGATGTTTCAATCTCCATCTCTGTATTACTGGGTCAGGAATCTAAATTAGCCTTCCATTCAAGTTTAGGTCTAAACTCATGTTCATAAGTGGAATAATTAATATCCTTTCTCCTTTTTGATATGACACCATGGGAATCATAGTGCCATACTTCTCTCATTTCAAAATTAAGCTCTTTCAACATGTTCTAAACTTGTTGAAAGGCTTGTCTGGAGTTAAAAATGAATGGGCCTACCACTTTACCCAATTTGAGCATGTAGCCCTTCTTGGCAAGAATGAAGTGGTTTTTATAAGAATTTAGGTTATTCCTGATGAATTCTAAAGAAAATATCCCCATGGGCATGAAAACAGGCAAGCGGTAAGGGGGAAGCTCTGACCCATGGACCCTGATTTCGGTGTAGTCTTGAAATAAGAACTAGTCGCCCACCATGGTATCCTTGCTGAGCTGAACGATTTCTTTCTGTTGGGGCAGAATCCTAGGAGGGGAAATGTTATTTATGATTTTGTAAGCAGTGGGCATATAAGTGGAAATGAATTGGGAATAACCTTCATTGTTCGGCTTTTTCCTTACAACATTGTACCAATCAAACACAGAGTATCTCCTTTTGCGGGAATTTATAATACTAAGGCCCAAGTATTCAAATTCTTCTACATGGGCGTACAACAAAAGGTAAAACATAATACAATAGTATCTAAAATAAGCAATAATGGGAAAATGATGCAAATGGAATTTTATAGATTCAGCGAGGTATGAGGGTATGTCAAAGATGATGCTTGGATGCATCATAGTGCACAAGAACCCTATGGCAGCTTTAGTGATGTTGGTGGTTTCATCTTCACCAAAGAGCATGGCAATGACAATCAGAATGGGTTGCACAGCTTCAAAAAACATAGGCACGGGAAATGTGTCTGTGATAGGTAGGGTTTGATAACCAGGGACTAGAATCAACTAAAGGAAGGCTTGTTGTTCTCCGACTGAGAGAGCGTTATAGCTATAAAACATGGTGGTCTCTGTAAATTTCTCATGATTGGTGGTTTTTGGTTAAATCAAAGCATTTTGACTTAATTCTAGAGTTATTTCCAAAATTTTCACCCTAGAGGAGGATATGAAATAATTTTCCTCTTGAACATATGATGTTGCAAGCTAGGAAACGAATTCTGGAAAGTGGTAAACTGAAGGAGTGATTAGGTAGTATAACTATGACTCTACAACCCTAAAGGGGTCCTTCCCCTTGAGATGTCAGTCATACATGTTGAAACGTAGGTCTGACAAGTGGTAGGAACAGGGAGAGTCATGAATCTCAACTTCTTTATCCATGAGGGGTTCAATATTACTAGAGGGTTTCGCCTCTTGGGATTTGGGATTTTTAGGCGCATATTTCTTCATTTTAAGCATAAGGAGAATGAATAAGTACCAAAGAATTTTGGATTACCTGGTGACCAGGTGTAATTGGACAGAATGGTGTTGGAATGGCTCTGTGCTGGTTGATAGTTAGACGGCGTGGTGAGCAGGAAACATGATAAGGAAACTCAGTTGTATGAAACAAATTTGAATTCAAATGGCTAATAGTTCATGACTTTATAGGCGGAGGAAACGGTCACTTGACATGTGGAGCCAGACGTGAGGGGACACGTGGGGTGAGGGACATGTGGCACCATGAGGTTACTTAGGACATGAGAGAGAGGAGTGATTGGTTTTGTGAGCATTGTGCTCGCTTGTCGATGTCAAAAGTGTGTTGGCGCGCCTAGTAGCAGGCATGGTCCCCACTCCCCCGCGAGGTGAATGATCGGCGATCGAGAGCGAGGCTGGACCACCTAGAGCTAATCTTGGTCGTAGATCAATCACACCCACCCTTTGACCTTTAACAGATCCAAGGGACATTATTGGCTTATCTACCATGCTAGTTACCCTACCAAAATGCTTCCGAGGTCAGGTTGCTCGGCAATAGACGACAATCCACCCCACCACTTGCTCATTAATTAATCAGGCTCATACAAAATGGATAAGAGAAAGGGGAGGGAAAAGACCTATTATTTTGTTGTTTCTCTTTCTCTTTCTTTTTCCCTATGTTTTTGTCCTTTGTCGATGCTCCGCTTTAGAATTTTCCATTGTCCTATTGGCCTGTAGACCAAAACCTTTGTTGATTAACCTGTGTAAAGGAAATGTGGGTCAAAACAAGAATTATGGGGCCTTCTTTGGAATCTAAATATTACTCAGATATTATTGAGTAGGACTTAATTAGAGCTTAAGGTCTCCCATTTGGATCCCATATCTAGAATGCAAGCTATCATAACAAAGCCTTAATTCAAAATCACATCTTTGGTGAAATTAAAGAAGGTATCCAAGCATTGTTCTAGGAGGATTGTTGGAATCAATTCCAAAAACTAAAAAACCTAGAAAAAATTCAAGAAATTCAATACAATATTGAGCAACAAGGTGGAAAAAGGTTGCAAATTACTAGAACAATAATTCAAATCAAGATTAATGGATATGATAGATGAGTAAGGAGCATTGGAAAAAAGAGAGTGACAACCCCGCATTGGCAATGACTTTGGACAAAACTCAGTCAAAGGAAAATAGAAGTCCAATAAGGAAATGACAAGCTAAGATGGGGATATAAGGAAACTAGTAACTACAATTTAAAAGAAGCTTACAAACTCTCCATTAATGCAAAATCCCTCCTTAAAGAACAAATCAAGAAGAAAATATGGAGGTTTCATTTTGGCCCAAAATCACTCTTTATTTGGTTCCTCATTCATGAGAAAACATTAATCTAGGATTTCCTTGAAAAAATAGGTTTTTAGGGAGTATGCCTTCGTCCTCTATGCAGAAATAGCTCAAAGCTTGTTGATCATATCTTCAATTCATTTAGCTTCTCTTCTTATATCTAGGATAAGGCAAAAAATATCTTTGGCGATTCTGATAGAAAAAATAGTGATATTCCATCAATCATTCTTGGATGGAGAGTCTATGTTTTTTCATAGGCCATTGTAAACAAAGCAAGCCAATTAATGTCAAGTTTCAGTCTCTAGGTTATACAGAAGGGAAGAAATAGAAGAATCTTCAAGGAAGAAGCCCTCAATCAAGAAAAGGTGTGAGATACGATCGGAAGCAATATCAAGGAATCTATTTTATCCCTCAATAAGTCTTCTTAATACTAGGATTGCAATAGCAATGAAGCCACAATCCTTCAATCTTTGGGCAGCTTCCCCTTGGAGTAGACTATTGCAATATCTTCATCCCCATCTTCATGCTCCAGCCCAACACATATATTGTTCAACCATTGTGATTCATAAAGCTCAACTTTGATGGAGCCGCCAAGGGAAATCATATCCCAACAAGATTTGGGGGCACATTCAGAGACCACAGAGGTTCAGCCCTGCATGTGTATGCCAAAGCTTTGGAATATGATAATAACATAGTTGAACTCTATGTTGTAGACTATGGGCTTTAGGTAGGCATCATAAGAACTTTCAAAACCTTGTCATTGAAGGAGATTCCCAATTAATAATTGAAATGGAAAATAAACTTCAAAATGGAACCCCATACCATGAGATATCTATATGTTGGAGGTTGGAAGGACGTTTGGAAAGAATAAAATTGAAACTTCAAGAACCACGAACTGCCATATTAACCCATGTAATGCGTTCAAGCAACATGTTAGTTGACATATTAGCCAATGAAGGGAGCAAGCTTCTGAATCCACCTTTGGGTTCTTAGTGGAATGACATTACAAATGGATCACCCAAATCGTAGTGCATTAGCATTACAAGATAGGATTACCTACCCACAACAAGTGATAATATTTTCCATTGATTGGAAAGGGCGGAAATATGACACATGGGCAGACCAACCTACTGAGGCAACCTCCACATGCCACACAACAATCATTAAAGCATAGCGAGGTTTCAAAAATTAAGGTGTTGAGTTTAATGCAAGGTGGTGGAATTATACTAATGTTCATGGAAGGTGATAGAGATACTGTGCTCCCTCATGGCTCTAAGTGGGAATTGTACAGGTGAAGGATTCACCCAAAGTTGGTGTCATGTTCAAATTTTGCTTGGATTTCTGGACATTGGTTGCATGAGAGTATTTTATGGCAATTGAGTCGATTTAAATTCTATCTTCCCTACCCTATGGCTCCATTTCATCAACTCTCATCCTTTGGTTAAGCTCTATCTTGAATGAATAGCTAGAAGAGGAGTCCTCTAGCATGTTTCTAATAGTTGGTTAAATTCTTAGTGGGTTGGTACTTCAACAGAGAATTCTGTTTGAAAAGTTGTCCAGTTGGAAAGTTCTAAGGAGGCTCGATTTCAAGGTGGATGTGGACAGGTTCACTCTCCATCCTTTTTCTCTGTCTCCTATGTATTATCTTATGTCTCTTTGCTTTGTTTCAAAGGTTTTAGTCATATTTTCTAGGTCATTGAGCCCTTGCCCTACACTTGTTTATGTTTCATTTGGCTTTGTTATCTCCAACCTTTGTGCCCCAAGTCTTCTATATTTTGAGTTCTTTTTAACTCTTGGGTTTCTTGGATTAGGTTGGACTCGCTCCTTCTTCTCTTTGCTATATTTGGCTCTTGATTAATCTAAGAAAGGCTTCACCTCTGTGGGGCATGCCTATTTTTCTGATCACAACCCTCCCTAGTTTTACTCCCTTGGTTTTCCTCTCTTTGGGTCTAGATGCCCTATTTTTCCCCTCAAAAAGTTATTCCTTTCCTCTTTGAGGCTCTAAGCTTCCCAAACCTTCCATTCCTTGTCGTCTCTTGGCCTTCCTTTAATATGCCACTCGTCAAGGAGGGAGATGCAACTTTTCCCCTTCTAGATCTCATTTGATAGAGAGGTCAGCATCAATATAGAAGCACTCAATTACTCTTTCCATACAAGCATAAATCCAGGAGGTCGACATGAGGCTTGGTTGGAATGAAGATTTATAACTTATGTAGATGTGGAGGCTGAAATTGGTGGATGGATACCAAACACTAGTAGCACAACAACGAGGAACACTCAATGTATGTAGACCATTAATATTTACTAGCAATTAAAAGTGATAATGGGGAAAGTCCTCATGGAATGCTCTGAGACCCACCTATTATCACTTAGAAAAAACCATGGTTGTGGGGAAAAATTCTAAGGTAACCTCTAACCACTTTGGGATTGACATTGGCCGCTCAATTCGGATGGGGATCTCTCCTCAAACTTAGCCAGCCTAGGTCACAACGGTAGCAGGTGTGTTAAACACTTTATGGCTAGATTAATATAATTTTTTTGGGGAAAAAAACACCATTGGGTGGTGGAGTTTGTTTTCGCTTAATGTAAGATCACACTGAAATAGTGAACAAAGGCAAGGTATATGAGCAATTCTGAATCATTAATTTGTTGTAATGAAAGGCAAAATATGAGAGGAACAGTCCACTGAGGAGTATCAAATAGATGAATTCCAAAACCAGCATTAGAGAGAAGAATGCAAATAATTGAATCTATAAACAAAGAATTGCAATGAATAAATTATTTTTATGTTCTTTCATTCAATCATTAGAAGATGATACATCATGGCAAAAAGAAACACACCAAACTAGAGAAAAAAGATTCAGAACACCCAACACATGAATCTTTGTTGTAGCTTCAGACTTTCTTCATTAAAATATTCCAAAATATAAGAAGTGCAATAGCCTTTTCAACAAAAACCAAACCTTTTGGCACTGATGTCAACCAAACTGGCAAGAATGTGTGCTGGAACAAATGCATGGCTCAGAAGGGTTCCCATGGTAGTTGCAGGCTTCATGTGGAGGATCATTATGGTGGGTGTGATTTCATCTGTCAAAAAAGTCAATGTGCAGAGAAGTTTGTAGTCATCTTCCATGCAGCAGAAGGACTCAAAGCCTACATCAGACCCTCTCCATTGGAAAGTAATCTGAACAAGATTTCCAATGATATGTGGAAGTCCAAAAATGGACTCCTGGATCAAAAGATATGGTCTGCTGAAGTTTCAAGGATTTGAAGCATTGGGAAGAAAGAAATATCATTGCAATATCGAAGGTCCAACATACCGGCGCATCACAATATCGAAGGTCCAACATACCGACGCATCGCAATATCAGAGGTCCAGTACATCGTGCATCGCAATATCGGAGGTCCAATACATCGAAGCAGGTGGTATTGGACATTAGAGGAGCATCAGAACATCGGCGTATTGTAGAATGAAAACTTCTTAAACTGAGAACCTTTAAAAAGTTGCAATATCATATAATGCCGATAGTATTAGAAAGCACTGGGAACGATGATAAAGGATTAACAAAGGATTTCATTGCAAACCCAAAGGTTGACGAACCCTTTTCTCTCTTCTCTAGTGGGACACATGGAAACATACAATTGGCTCTGATAAAGACACATGGAAGCATACGATTGGTTCCGATAAAGCTACAGTGTCATATGACGTCAGCATGATGTGGTGGTACGATAGGACACATGGCAGAAAATTTTGGTATTTTGATGGGCCTAAGGGGACAAATCTGGGTGACACGTGTCACCACTCATGAGGTGCCACGTGGAGTGATGACGTCATATTGGAGGTCAACATATCAAAGGTTGAGGACAGCGGAACTTTAGAACAGTTGGTGTTTGAAATACTTCCGATGAGAGGGGCTATGATATTGGGCTAGGACATGGCATTTGGAACACCACTAAGACCACCATGGTTGATCGCTCACAGCTCTAGAAAGTGGGGTATTCATGTGGTTAATGGGAAAGAGATAGGCGAACCGGCCGAGTAACTAAAGAGGAACATTGTGGTAAAAGGCATGGCCTAATCGAAGGCACTCACAGGCGTGGCTTGGAGATATTTTTCACGGCCATCATTCAGTTGTTTCATTTTTTTATTTTTGTAATTTTATGTATTTTAAAGAAATGAATCAAATTTGTTGCAATGATTTGGACAGCAAAGCCTTCAGACGCGGAGACAGCTAGTCTATCAGACAGTTGGAGCTCGGCTAAGATATTTTGTAACTGCTTCTCAAGATCCCCCTCTCCTTATAAAAAGGGGGAAGAAACATTTAAAGAAGGTTCATAATTTTTGGAAAGAACTCTTGGAAAGGACCTTTTCCTGGTTTCATGAAAACAATGTTATGAATCTCAATGTATGTATGTTTCTCAAAAAATTGATGCGAGATTTTTGGTGATTCCAACTTATTGGATTGCAACATGTTCATCTCCCTTTGTGGTTTCATATATGTTGAATATTCTTCTCAGATTTCATGTCAAGTAGTTCCCAGATATATTTCTCATTAGATGTAGATTCATTTTGATCAAGTTATTGATAGATAATCCTTGTATAAGATTCATTTCGATCAAGTTATTGATGGATAATGCATGCATGGATGTGGAAATTAAGTATTTAAAAAGTGCTCCATGTATCTTAGCATTCCATAAACATTTCCTTTCTCTCATTTCTGTCTAAATCCAGATATACAGAATTCTTAAGGTTTAAGCTCTGTATGACGGATTTCTCCTCTATTGTCTTCTACAATTACATATGTCTTAACAACTAATTTGTTGCAAGCTCTCGATTTGATTTGGCCACCACCGATCAAGGATCATTTCCTGTGTATTCCTATGTGTGTTGGTTCATACATTGCATCTTTATGAATGGTTCTGAATCAATATTATTTGAATTACATGCAAAACTATGGTGCTACAAGTCCATAAGACAAATTTGACAACACTAATTGGGATGTACTAGGCACTGGTCTCCTATCAACCTAGATATTGTCTCTAGGAGTGGCAATAGAACCCATCTTCTTTCTAGAGACTTTGTCTTTATAGAAAACTTACAAACTAAAAGCAGGTATCTAGTATGTGGTTAATTACAAACTTCTAAAAATAAAGAGTGCATATCTAATACATAAATACAGTACATAATCTCAAAAATATTTGTATCTAAAGATGAAACGGGTATGCTAGAATTCCAACTAAAAAATACGATCAAAATCATTGATTGATATTTTTAGCTTGATTGTGCTAAATATGGCCTCAGTTATGTAGCTCCTCATTTCGGGACTATCTAATCTTCCAACGCTGACCAATCCATTGATACTCTTTCAACTCGAGAGAAGGACCAAAATCTCTAATGGGTTGGTTGTTAGCGCTTTATAGAAATCGATACAAAGTTGCACTGACACTGAAACAATTAGCATTCATCAAAATTTAACAGTGCAAATCTCTGAGATGCTAGTTACGAACCTTCAGTCAAAACTTCCTCTGAACAGTTAGTAATCAAAATTGTGTTATCAAAAAAACTAGCTAAGTATGCCAACAGCTTCCAGTAGGATGTCAACATTATTTTTTATTTGTTTCTTAGTCCTTTGGGCCTCTGTGTTAACTTTTTTCCTTGAACATTTGGTCTTCTTTGGTTTCTTTGAACTTGTGGACTCCTCCTTGTTTATAATTAAGTCTTTTTGAAGGGTTTTGTCTACACTGATGACCTCCTTTGCCAACTTAGGGTTTTTCTTTAGCTTAATGTTCAATATTAGTTGATTCCATGGTCTTGTATGTGGCATTTTCCCACCTCTAAAAATTTGGGATAAGGTGGGTTCTTTGTCAAGTTATGTCTACTCCGTTTCAAGCTCAATGGTTTTTCCCTTGACCTTTTATGTTGTTTTAATAACCTTTGTTTCTTCAGGGAGAGATACACTAGGAGAAGGGACATCATACATTTTTCTCAACCTCAGACTCTTCCTTGTATAAACCTTTGGTAACTCGAGAACAAAAGGAGGAACAGGCCATATCTTTTTCTGACTCCTGATTTGCATAGATGAGGTCCACTATTCTAGGCTTTGGGGTTGTTTAGTTTTATTTTTGCTTCCTTTCTTTCTTCCCCTTTTTGGTTTTATAGTTTCTTCAAATCCTCCCCAAAACACAAAATGTTCCCAAGTCTTATTTACCTTTCTCAAGTGGTTTTCAATTAACGGCTTAATTAAACCCTTATAATATATGAAATGAGAAGAAACATTGGTTCTTTCCCTAACCCTCATAGACATGTGTTTCAGACTCATTAACAAAAAATAAGAAGTGTTCATCCTGACCCAACCTACGATGTGAGCAAGGAACTGGAAATGGTACAGATTCACCCAGTTGAAGCGTCCCTCTCATGTGAAGTAAGACTCTATGATACATAGGAGACAATGCCACTCATCCTTCAAAAAGGACCTCTGGATTTTTGAGCGCCAGCACCTATCCTTATACTCATCCCACAGGAAAAATGGCACATTGATTCCAGCTACAACATGAATCTTGAAACTTCTTTCCCCATCTTAAGGGAGGCCCGCGACTTCTGAAATTACCTCCTCGATAACAGGAAAAGAGATTCCCCCAACATTGACCTGTTGACCATCAAAAAACTCTGCAAAGGCCCTAGTAACTCCATCGTGGTAATCTGTACATTAGAAGAAGAATTGTTCCAACCCTGACTCTCAAAAAAGCTGGTGAATCTCTGGGTAAACTTCAAGCAAGTCAGGTCCTTTGGGCTCTCCTCTGCATAGCTTTCCGTTCCTTCCCATTGTTTTCAACGTCAAAAACTAGCACTGGAAATGAGAGTGGGATTCGATCTTGGGCTTTCAGGATAATTAAGACCTTTTCCTCTCTTGGTGTAAAACATACAACATGTTAACCATGCATTATACGGGTTTTACCATTTGAAACAACTGATTTCACAATGTGGTCATTGGTAAATCATATAATAAACCTAATTGGTGATTAAAAACTTTTCGTGCAATCACGACTTTTTAACTGAAAATTACCTCTTGGCGACGGAGCCCAGAAACCCATCACGTCATATCACCATCTGATTAATCAACGCTTGCTTGAGAGATTATCATTCATTCACTAACGTGTTCACCATCAGCGCATTATTTTGGACATAGAAAACAAAACAAAACAAAAATTTCATTTGGTGTTGATACTTTAGTTGTTAGCGTTTAATCTTGACCATCCAAAATTAGAATTTCCTTTTAATTTTCCAATTTTATGGATTTGTGTTGCTAATTTGGTTGTTAGTGCATTTTTATTTTACAAATCTACAATAGCGTTGATATTGTACCTATCAGTGCTTTTACACTATTTTTTACAAATTGGCGTTGACACTGAAACTGTCAGTGCCTCAAAACTATTAACTAAAACTGTGATAATAGTTCCCTGCAGGGGGTTGTTGTCGATCATAGATGGAAGCAAGAACCCCTATAGACCAGAGCTCTAATCCATTGGGCTATTTCCATCTTCTTACCTAAAATCGAGAACCTTACTTGCAACTAATTAACTTTGTAACTAAAAACCACACACTGCTTACTGCAACCTAAAAACTGAAATTGAAAAACTCACTGCTAAAAACAAAATAAAATTCATGCTTGCCCCAAACTTACACCTACAAACCAAACTGAAATTGCAGGATGAAAATAAATGTTTGGCCAACAAGCTTATTGCACACTCATTCTACACTAAACTACTGAAATAACTTCTTAATCAAATAATACAAAAATGCTAATGCAATCAATCCAGTATTTGCTCAAATATCATAGTTTTTTTATTGTGCTTTGTCAAAATCAAAACTGGACAGTATAGTGGCAAAGGCAGCCCATGATTTAATTTGTCTCCACAGAGAAAAAATGGTTGAAAATTCATATTGCAAAAATTGTCCATGTAGTCAACTACGGGATCATAAAAATGATGATCTATTTGATGACCCTCAAGGTATTGAATGACTGAAATAATGTTTGAATTTCTAATATCTATTCACTATGTCAAACCATGACTTGAACTATGAATTGTTAAATGCATGTTCAAAAACAAAACATTTTTCAGTCGTGACAACTAAGGGCAACACTTCCTATTCTTATTTTAGTGGAAAATGATTTTCACAACACTGATTTTGACAATCAAAACAATGGGATTGAATTTGAGCATCTAAGACCTCAATATCCTTCTCAAAATTTTCAACAAATGATTCTAAAATAGCTCTTATCCTAAGAACATTTGCATAACCTTAAATACCTAGGTAAAATAGTTGAGTAAGCATCTTCCACTTGATCATCATCAAACATATCAAAATACTCCCTGAAACCTTCAATAGAAAAAGGATCTTAACATACTCTGTCATTTTATTTGACTAGGCAATTAGATCCATAGTTCAAGCATTGAATTCTTTGGACAATGGAATCACCATGGATGTTCTGACTTATGGATTATTTGACAATGGAGTCGGCAGGTGAATGGTGCACAATAGTTTTGTGTTTGACCTTTGCTCATCATCAGAAGTCAAATCTGATCATTGTTGTTCTTCCAGGATATTTTCTTGAAGCTTTCGCCTCCCCGACAATGACACCAAAATGTTATCGATTACAGTAAACCCTAGTTGTGGGGAAAAACTCAAGTAACCTCTAACCACTTTGGGATTGAAGTTGGCCCCTCAATCCAGAGGAGAATCTCTCCTCAAACTCAACTACCCTAGGCCACAACGGTAGCAGGTTTGTTAAATGGTCTATGGCCAGATTAATATAAAATTTATTGGTGTGGTTGGAATATGGGGAAAATTAAACGCCATTGAGCTATGGAGTCTATTTTGGCTTAATGTAAGATCACACAAAAACAGTGAACAAAGGCAAGGTAGTTGATCAATTTTGAATCATTAATTTGTTGTAATGAAAGACAGAATGTGAGAGGAACAATTCAATGAGAAGAAGCATCACATAGATGAATTCTGAAAAAAACTTTAAAAATAAGAATGCAAATAGCTGAATCTATAAACAAAGCATTGCAACGAACTAATTATGCTTATGTTCATTCATTCAATCATTAGAAGATGATACACCATGGCAAGAAGAAACACACCAAAGTGGAGAAATCAGATTCAAAACACCCAACACATGAATATTTGTTGTATCTTCAGGAATTTTTTATAAAAATCTTCCAAAAATATACAGAGTGCAATAGCTTTTTCAACAAAAACCGAACCCATCTTCATTCTAGAGACTTTGTCTTTATAGAAAATTTACAAACTAAACAAAGTTTTCTAGTATGTGGTTAATTACAAACTTATAAAAATAAAGAGTACATATCTAATACACATACAATACATAATATAAAAAATATATGTATCTAAGATAAAATAGTTTGCTGGAATCTTGGCTAAAAACTAGGATCAAAGTCGTTGATTGATATCTTGTCTAGCTTCGCTGGAACTTGTGCCTCACCATTATGCTAAATATGGCATATGTTATGTAGCTCCTACTTTGGGGACTCTCTGATATACCAGTGCTAACCAATCCACTGATACTCTTTCAAATCGAGATAAGGACCCAGATATCTAACAAGCTAGTTGTCAACACTTTATAGAAATCGATACAAAATTGCGTTAACACTGAAACTATCAATGCTCATCAAAATTTAACAATGCAAATCTTTGACAAGCTAGTTATTGGCCTTCAGCCAAAACTTCATCTCAACAGTTGGTAATCAAAATTGTGTTGTCAAAACAACTAGCTGAGTGTGCTTGTTGCTTCAAGTAGGATGTCAACATTAGTTTTTTTTCGTTTCTTAGTCCTTTGGGCCTCCATGTTAACTTTTTTCCTTGAGCCTTTGGTCTTCTTGGGTTTCTTTGAATTTGTGGACTCCTCCATGTTTATAATTAAGACTTTTTGAGGGGTTTTACCTATATCAATGACCTCCTTTGCCAACTTAGGGTTTTTCTTTAGCTTAATGTTCAATCTTAAATTATTCCACGGTCTTGTCTATGGCCTTTATCCACCTCTAAAAATTTGGGCTAAGGTGGGTTCTTTGTCAAGTTATCTCTGCTTTGTTTCAGACTCAATGTTTTTTCCTTTGACCTTGTATGTTTTTTTAATGACCTTTATTTCTTCAGGGAGAGGTACACTAGCAGAAGGTACATCCTTTGTTTTTCTTAGCCTCAAACTCTTCCTTGTATAAACCTTTGGTAACTCAGGAACTAAAGGAGGAATAGGCTCTATCTTTTTTGGACTCTTGGTTTGCACGGATGAGGCCCCCTGTTCTAGGCTTTGGGGTTGTTTAGTTTTCTTTTTGCTTCATTTCTTTTTGCCCCTTTTTTGTTTTATAGATTCTTCAAATGCTCCCCAAAACAGAAAATGCTCACAAGTCCTATTTACCTTTCTCAAGCAGTTTTCAATTAACAACTTAATTAAACACTTGTGATATATGAAATGAGAAGAAACATTGGGTCTTTCCCTAACCCTCGTAGACATGTGTTTCAAACTCATTAATAGAAAATAAGAAGCATTCATCTTGACCTAACCTGTGATGTAAGCAAGGAACCGAAAATGGTACAAATTCACCAGGTTGAATCATCCCTCGCATGTGAAGTAAGATTATGTGATACGTAGGAAACAATGCCAATCTTCCTTCAACCAGGAGCTCTGGATTTCTGAACGCCAGCATCTATCCTTATACTCATTCCTTACGAAAAATGGCACATTGTTTTCGGCCAAAACATGACTCTTGAAACTTCTTTCCCCATCTACATGGAGATTCGTGACTTCTGCGATTACCTCCTCAATAACAAGAAAAGAGATTCCCCCAACATTGACTTGTTGACCATCAAAACCCTCCGCGAAGGACCTAACAACTCCATCATGGTAATTTGTACAGTGGAAGAATGATTGTTCCCACCCGGCCTCTCGAAAATGTTGGTGACTCTATGGGTAAACTTCAAGCAGGTCAGTTCCTTTGGGCTCTCCTCTGTGTAGCCTTCCGCTCCTTTCCATAGTTTTCACCGACAAACACTAGCACTGGAAATGGGTGTCATATTCGATCTTGGGCTTTTGGGACAACTAACACCTTATCCTCTTTGGCGTAAAACATACAATAGGTTAACCATGCATTATACGGATTTTACCATTTGAAACAACCATTTTAAATAAATGATTTCACAGTGTGGCAGCTAGTAAATCATATAATAAACTCAATTGGCGATTACATTAAACCTTTTCATGCAATCATAACTTTTTAACTAAAAATTACCTCTCGGCGGTGAAACTCGTAAATACATCACATCATATCACCATCTAATTAATCAACGCTCGCTTGATATATTATGATCCATTTGTTGACATGTGCTCCATCAATGCATTATTTTGGACATAAAAAAATGAGTTTTTCATTTTGCGTTGATACTCCAATTGTCAACATTTAATCTTGACTATCCAAAATTAGAATTTCCTTTAAATTTTCCAATTTTATATATTTGTGTCACTGCTTTGGTTGTCAGCACATTTTTATTTTACAAATATACAATAGTGTTGATATTTTACCTGTAAGTGCTTTTACATTCTTTTTACAAATTGGCACTAACATTGAAACTGTCAGTGCCTCAAACTATTAACTAAAATTGTGGTAATAGATGGACCCACGGGGATGTTTTCAATCATATATGGCAGCAAGAACCCCTATAGACCATAGGTTTGATCCATTGGGCTATTTCCAACTTCTTACCTAAAACCGACAACCTTACTTGCAACTAATTAACTTTGTCACTAAAAACCACACACTGCTTACTGCCAACTGCAAACTGAAAAACTCACTATTGAAACCAAACTAAAATTCATGTTTGTCCCAAACTTACAACTGCCAACCAAACTAAAATTGCAGGCTAAAAATAAATGCTTGGCCAACAAGCTTATTGCACACTAATCCTACACTAAACTGCTAAAATAACTGCCCAATCAAATAATACAAAAATGTTAATGCAACCAATCCAGTAGTTGCTCAAATACCATGGCCTTTTTACTATGCTTCAGCAAAATCAGAATTGGACAGTATAGTGGCAAAGGCAACCCATGATGTAATTTGTCTCCACAAGGAAAAAATGGTTGAAAATACAAACTAAAATAACCTTCGATGGAGTCAACTACGAGATCATAAAAATTTTGGTCTATCTGATGACCCTCAAGGTATTGAATGATTGGATAATCATGGTTGAATTTCTTAGATCTATTCACTATGCCAAACCATGACTTCAACTGTGAATTTTCAAACTCATGTTCAAAAAAAAAACATTCTTCAATCATGACAATTGAGGGCAACACTTCCTTTTCTTAATTTGGAAGAAAAAAGTTTTCAAAAGAGTGATTTTGACAATGGAAACGGTGGGATTGAATTTGAGCCTCTAAGACCTCAATATCCCTCTCAAAATTTTCAACAAATAATTCTAAAAAATAGCTCTTCTCCTCAGTTATTTGATAATCTTAAATACCTATGTAAAAAGGTTGATAAAGCATCTTTCACTTGATCATCATCAAACATATCAAAATAATCCCTAAAACCTTCAATAGACAAGGGATCTTCAACATACTTTGTCGTTTCGATTGACTATGCAATTGGATCCGCAACTCAAGCTCTGAATTCTTCAAACAGTGGAGTCACCATGGACGTTCTGACTTCTGGATTATTTGACAATAAAATTGTCAAGTGAATGGTGCACAACTGCTTCATGTTTGACCTATGTTCACCATCAGACGTCAAATCTAATCATTGTCATTCTTCCAGGATATTTGCTTGAAGCTTTTGCCTCCCCGAAAACGGCACCAAAATGCTATCACTTAGAGAAAACCCTGGTTGTGGGGAAAAACTCTAAGGTAACCTTTGTTAAAATTGGCAACTAGGGCCAAACTCCATGTGGGTCATCTTATTTATGGTAGCTGATATTTTTCTTGGATTCCTCTCGTCGAGAGGTGTAGGAGTGATCTAACGATCATCCGATTTAGACATATATTCATGGAGATATGAATTTATTTGTATTTCTCGACAATTTGTCAAGGTCGGACAGCAAGTAAAGTTGTGTTGCACACCCCCAGCTAAACCCCAACGTGGCATATAAATAGAAGAGAACTTGAGGCATTAGTTCACTCATCTCATCCACACATCTCTTCTCTCTCCTTGTCTCTTGGGTATATGAAGGAAGGAGGATGCAGCTCTCACAAGGGAAAGAGGACGCAACTAGGTCATCATTGTGAGAGGACGCAGTTAGGGCAGCAAGGATGCAGTAAGGTACAACAATCTTGTTTGGGGTGATTTAGGCCTGCGTTGACGAGCGTATTGCCTCCATTGACTGCAGCTTTATGTGAGCAGCCTCTCTTAGGCTAGGGACAACCTATGTTGACTTGTTGGAGAGCTCATTTGGGACAATGTTGACTGGTTAGGGCTGGTTGCAATATGTTGTAGCATTGACTATTGTTTTGACCATATTACATTGATTGTTTTGGGTTACTTTCATTGTTGTTGGAGACTGAGTTCTCCTAGATTTTCTTGGGCACATTTTGGAGTTGATTGATTACCTTGCTATTGTTGTTCAAGGGTTTCGTTACTGTTGTTATAAATCACAGATTTGTGATATTGTACTATCTCTCTCTCTCTATTGAATTATTGAAGAATATAGAAGAATTGATCAAAGGGTTTCCCTGCATTGGGGTTTGTCCTTGGCTAACACCACATCTTGTGTCTCTTGTCTTGGCTTGTCTTCTGTTGATTTATTTATGTTTTATCAACATTTTACTTTTATGTTAATGTGATTGCTATTGACATTGGGCTAATAAGAAGAATTGAAGTAAATTGTTCTAAGCATATAACATACCATAATTTAACATGGTATTAGAGCTTAGGTGAAGACAAAGCCCAAGCAAGAGAAAGCTATCATAACAAAGCCTTAATTCAAAATCACATATTTGAAGAAATTAAAGAAGGTATCCAAGAATTGTTCTAGGAGGATTGTTGGAATCAATTCCAAAAACTAAAAAACCTAGAAAACATTCAAGAAATTCAATACAATATTGAGCAACAAGGTGGAAAAAGGTTGCACATTACTGGAACAATAATTCAAATCAAGATTAATGGATATGATAGATGAGTAAGGGGCACTGGAAACAAGAGAGTGACAACCCTGCATTGGAAATGACTCTGGACAAAACTCAATCAAAGGAAAATAGAAGCCTAATAAGGAAATGACAAGCTAAGATGGGGATATAAGGAAAATAGTAACTACAATTTAAAAGAAGTTTACAAACTCTCCATTAATGCAAAATACCTCCTTAAAGAACAAATCGAAAATAAATTATGGAGTTTTCGTTTTTGGCCCAAAATCACTTTTTCTTTGGTTCTTCATTCACGAGAAAACATTAATCTAGGATTTCCTTGAAAAAATAGGCTTTCAAGGACTATGCCTTCGTCCTCTATGTAGAAATAGCTCAAAGCTTGTTGATCACCTCTTCAATTCATTTAGCTTCTCTTCTTATATCTAGGATAAGGCAAAAAATATCTTTGGTGATTCTAATAGAAGAAATAGTGGTATTCCATGAATCATTCTTGGATGGAGATTCTATGCTTTTTCACAGCCCATTGTAAACAAAGCAAGCCAATTAATGTCAGGTTTCAATCTCTAGGTTATACAGAAGGGAAGAAATAGAAGAATCTTCAAGGAAGAATCCCTCAATCAAGAAAAGGTGTGAGATATGATCAGAAGCAATATCAAGGAATCTATTTTATCCCTCAATAAGTCTTCTTAATGTTAGGATTGCAACAACAACGAAGCCATAATCCTTCAATCTTTGGGCATCTTCCCCTTGGAGTAGACTATTGCAATATCTTCATCCCCATCTTCATGCTCCAGCCCAACACATATATTGTTCAACCATTGTGATTCATAAAGCTCAACTTTGATGGAGCCTCCAAGGGAAATCATATCCCAACAAGCTTTGGGGGCACATTCAGAGACCATAGAGGTTCAACCCTGCATTTGTATGCCGAAGCTTTGGACTCTGATAATAACATATTTGAACTCTATGTTGTAGACAATGGGCTTTAGGTAGGCATCATAAGAACTTTCAAAACCTTGTCATTGAAGGAGATTCCCAATTAATAATTGAAATGGAAAAGAAACTTCAAAATGGAACCCCATACCATGAGATATCTATATGTTGGAGGTTGGAAGGATGTTTGTAAAGAATAAAATTGAAACTTCAAGAACCACAGACTGCCATATTAACCCATGTAATGTGTTCAATCAACATGTTAGCTGACATATTAGCCAATGAAGGGAGCAAGCTTCCAAATCCACCTTTGGGCTCCTAGTGGAATGGCATTACAAATGGATCACCCAAATCGTAGTGCATTAGCATTAAAAGATAGGATTACCTGCCCACAATAGGTGATAATATTTTCCATGGGCGGACCAGCCCACTGAGGCTGTGGACAAACCAACCTACTGAGGCAACCTCCATATGGTGCGAAACAATCATTAAAGCATAGAGAGGTTTCAAAAATTAAGGTGTTGAGTTTGATGCAAGGTGTTGGAATTATACTAATGTTCATGGAAGGTGATAGAGAGACCGTGCTCCCTCATGGCTCTAAGTGGGAATGGTACAGGTGAAGGATTCACCAAAAGTTGGTGTCATGTTCAAATTTTGCTTGGATTTCTGGACATTGGTTGCATGAGAATATTTTATGGCAACTGAGTCGATTTAAATTCTATTTTCTCCATCGCATGGCTCCATTTCATCAACTCTCATCCTTTGGTTAAGCTCTATCTTGAATGAATAGCTAGAAGAGGAGTCCTCAGCATGTTTCTAATGGTCGGTTAAGTTCTTAGTGGGTTGGTGCTTCAACAGAGAACTTCGTTTGAAAAGTTGTCAAGTTGGAAAGTTCTAAGGAGGCTCAATTTCAAGGTGGAGGTGGACAGGTTCACTCTCCATCCTTTTTCTCTGTCTCCTATGTATTATCTTCATGTATCTTTGCTTTGTTTCAAAGGTTTTAGTCATCTTCTATAGGTCATTGAGCCCTTTCCCTACACTTGTTTATGTTTCATTTGCCTATGTTATCTCCAACCTTTGTGCCCAAAGTCTTCTATATTTTGAGTTATTTTTAACTCTTGGGTTTCTTGGATTGGGTTGGACTCTCTCCTTCTTCTCTTTGTTATATTTGGCTCTCAATTAATCTAAGAAAGGCTTCACCTCTGTGGGGCATGCCTATTTTTCTGATCCCAACCCTCCCTAATTTTACTCCCTTGGTTTTCCTCTCTTTGGGTCTAGATGCCCTATTCTTTCCCCTCGAAAAGTTGTTCCTTTCCTCTTTGAGGCTCTAAGCTTCCCAACCCTTCCATTCCTTGTGGTCTCTTGGCCTTCCTTTAATATGCCACTCATCGAGGAGGGAGATGCAACTTTGCCCCTTCTAGATCTCATTCGATAGAGAGGTCATCATCAATATATAAGCACTCAATTACTCTTTCCTTACAAGCATAAATTCAGGAGGTCGAACATGAGGCTTGGTTGGAATGAAGATTTATAAATTATGTAGATGTGGAGGCTAAAATTGGTGGATGGATACCAAACACTAGTAGCACAACAACGAGGAACACTCAATATACGTAGACCATTAATATTTACTAGCAATTAAAAGCGATAATGGGGAAAGTCCTCATGGAATGCTCTGAGACCCACCTGTTATCACTTAGAAAAAACCTGGCGGTGGGGAAAAACTCGAAGGTAACTTCTAACCAATTTGGGATTGAAGTTGGCCGCTCAATCCAGATGTGGATCTCTCCTCAAACTCAACTAGCCTATGTCACAACGGTAGCAGGTTTGTTAAACACTTTATGGCCAGATTAATATAAAAAAAAATTGGTTCGGTGGAGTTTGTTTTCGCTTAATGTAAGATCACACTAAAATAGTGAACAAAGGCAAGGTAGATGAGCAATTCTAAATCATTAATTTGTTGTAATGAAAGGCAAAATATGAGAGGAACAGTGCACTGAGAAGGAGTATCAAATAGGTGAATTCCAAAACTAGCTTTAGAAAGAAGAATGCAAATAATTGAATCTATAAACAAAGCATTGCAATGAATAAATTATTTTTATGTTCTTTCATTCAATCATTAGAATATGATACATCATGGCAAAAAGAAACACACCAAACTAGAGAAAAAAGATTCATAACACCCAACACATGAATCTTTGTTGTAGCTTCAGACTTTCTTCATTAAAATATTCCAAAATAAACGAAGTGCAATAGCCTTTTCAACAAAAACCAAACTTGTTGGCATTGATGTCAACCAAACTGGCAAGAATGTGTGCTACAACAAATGCATGGCTCAGAAGGATTCCTATGGTTGTTGCAGGCTTCATGTGGAGGATCATCATGGTGGGTGTGATTTCATCTGTCAAAAAAGTCAATGTGCAGAGAAGTTTGCAATCATCTTCCATGTAGCAGAAGGACTCAAAGCCTACATTGGACCCTCTCCATTGGAAAATGCTCTGAACAAGCTTTCCAATGATATGTGGAAGTCCAAAAATGGACTCCTGGATCAAAAGATATGGTCTGTTGAGGTTTCAAAGATTTGAAGCATTGGGAAGGAAGAAATATCATCGCGATATCAAAGGTCCAACATACCGGCGCATCGCAATATCAGAGGTCCAGAATACCAACACATCGTAATATCAAAGGTCCATCACATCGTGCATCGCAATATCGGAGGTCCAATACATTGGAGCAGGTGGTATCGGAGGTTGGAGGAGCATCAGAACATCGGCATATGGTAGAATGAGAACTTCTTAAAGTGAGAACCTTTAAAAAGTTGCAATATCATATAGTGCTGATAGTATTAGAAAGCACCGGGAATGTTGATAAAGGATTAACAAAGGATTTCATTGCAAACCCAAAGGTTGACAGACCCTTTTCTCTCTTCTCTAGCGAGACACATGGAAATATACGATTGGCTTCGATAAAGACACATGGCAGCATACGATTGGTTCCGATAAAGCTATAGTGGCATATGACGTCAGCATGATGTGGTGGTAAGATAGGACACGTGGCAGAAGATTTTGGTATTTTGAGGGGCCTAAGGGGACAAATCTGGATGACACGTGTCACCACTCATGAGGTGCCACGTGGAGTGATGATGTCATATTGGAGGTCGGCATATCCAAGGTTGAGGACATTGGAACTTTAGAACAGTTGGTGTTTGAAAAACTTTCGATGAGAAGGGCTTTGATATTGGGCTGGGACGTGGCATTTGGAACACCACTAACACCACCATAGTTGATCGCTCATAGCTCTAGAAAGTGGGAAATTCAAGCGGTTAAAGGGAAAGCGACAGGCGAACCAACCGAGTAACTAAAGAGGAACATTGTGGTAAAAGACATGACCTAATCGAAGGCACTCACAGGCATGGAATGGAGATATTTTTCTCGGCCACCATTCAGTTGTTTCATTTTTTTATTTTTGTAATTTTATGTATTTTAAAGAAATGAATAAAATTTGTTGCAATGATTTGGACAGCAAAGCCTTCGCATGCGGAGATAGCTAGTCAATCAGACAGTTGGAGCTCGGCTAAGATATTTTCTAACTACTTCTCAAGCTCCCCCTCTTCTTATAAAAAGGGCGAAGAAACATTTAAAGAAGGTTCATAATTTTTGGAAAGAACTCTTGGAAAGGACCTTTCCTGGTTTCATGAAAACAATGTTATGAATCTCAATGTATGTATCTTTCTCATAAAATTGATGCGAAATTTTTGGTGATTCCAACTTATTGGATTGCAGTATGTTCATCTCCCTTTGTGTTTTCATATATGTTGAATATTCTTCTCATATTTCATGTCAAGTAGTTGCCAGATATATTTCTCATTAGATGCAGATTCATTTTGATCAAGTTATTGATAGATAATACCTGTATAAGATTCATTTCGATCAAGTTATTGATGGATAAAGCATCTATGGATATGTAAATTAAGTATTTAAAAATCACTCCATGTATCTTAGCATTCCATAAACATTTCCTTTCTCTCATTTCTCTCTAAATCTAGATATACAGAATTCTTAAGGTTTAAGCTCTATATGATGGATTTCTCCTCTACTGTCTTCTACAATTATATTTGTCTTAACAACCGATTTGTTGCAAGCTCTCAATCTGATTTAGCCACCACCAATCAAGGATCATTTCCTGTGTATTCCTATTTGTGTGTTGGTTCATACATTGCATCTTTATGAATGGTTCTGAATCAATCTTATTTGAATTACATGCAAAAATATGGTGCTACAAGTCCATAAGACAAATTTGACAACACTAATTAGGATGTCCTTGGCACTGGTCTCCTATCAACCCAGATATTGTCTCTAGGAGTGACAATAAAACCCATCTTCTTTCTAGAGACTTTGTCTTTATAGAAAATTTACAAACTAAAAGCAAGTATCTAGTATGTGGTTAATTACAGACTTCTAAAAATAAAGAGTACATATCTAATACATAAATACAATACATAATCTCAAAAATATTTGTATCTAAAGATTAAACGGGTATGCTGGAATCCCAGCTAAAAAATGCGATCAAAATCGTTGATTGATATCCTGCTTGGCTTTACTGGAACTTGTGCCTCATAATTGTGCTAAATATGGCCTTAGTTATGTAGCTCCTCATTTTGGGACCATCTGATCTTCCAATGTTGACCAATCCATTGATACTCTTTCAACTCGGGACAAGGACCAAAATCTCTAATGGGTTGGTTGTCAACGCTTTATAGAAATCGATACAAAATTGCGCTGACACTGAAACAGTTAGCATTCATCAAAATTTAACAGTGCAAATCTCTGACATGCTAGTTACCGACCTTCAGTCAAAACTTCCTCTGAAAAGTTAGTAATCAAAATTGTGTTGTCAAAACAACTAGCTAAGTATGCCAGCAGCTTCCAGTAGGATGTCAACATCATTTTTTCTTTGTTTCTTAGTCCTCTGAACCTCTTTGTTAACTTTTTTCCTTGAACATTTGGTCTTATTAGGTTTCTTTGAACTTGTGGACTCCTCCATGTTTATAATTAAGTCTTTTTGAAGGGTTTTGTCTACACCAATGAGCTCCTTTGCCAGCTCATTGTTTTTCTTTAGCTTAATGTTCAATCTTAGTTGATTACATGGTCTTGTATGTGGCCTTTTCCCACCTCTAAAAATTTGGGCTAAGGAGGGTTCTTTGTCAAGTTATGTCTGCTCTGTTTCAGGCTTAATGGTTTTTCCCTTGACCTTTTATGTTGTTTTAATGACCTTTGTTTCTTCAAGGAGAGGTATGCTAGGAGAAGGGACATCATACATTTTTCTCAGCTTCAGACTCTTCCTTGTATAAACCTTTGGTAACTCGGGAACTAAAGGAGGAACAAGCCATATCTTTTTCTGACTCCTGATTTGCACAAATGAGGTCCACTATTCTAGGCTTTGGGGTTGTTTAGTTTTATTTTTGCTTCCTTTCTTTCTGCCCCTTTTTGGTTTTACAGTTTCTTCAAATCCTCCCCAAAACACAAAATGCTCCCAAGTCTTATTTACCTTTCTCAAGTGGTTTTCAATTAACAACTTAATTAAACCATTATGATATATGAAATGAGAAGAAACATTGGTTCTTTCCCTAACCCTCATAGACATGTGTTTCAGACTCATTAACAAAAAATAAGGATTGTTCATCCTGACCCAACCTACGATGTGAGCAAGGAACCGAACATGGTACAAATTCACCCGATTGAAGCATCCCTCTCATGTGAAGTAAGACTCTATGATACGTAGGAGACAATGCCACTCATCCTTCAACAAGGACCTATGGATTTTTGAATGCCAACACCTATCCTTATACTCATCCCACAGGAAAAATGGCACATTGATTCTAGCTAAAACATGACTCTTGAAACTTCTTTCCCCATCTTCAGGGAGGCTTGCGACTTCTGCAATTACCTCCTCAGTAATAGGAAAAGAGATTCTCCCAACATTGACCTTTTGACCATCCAAAAACTCTGCAAAGGCCCTAGTAACTCCATCGTGGTAATTAGTACATCAGAAGAAGAATTGTTCCAACCCTGCCTCTCAAAAAGGTTGGTGAATCTCTAGGTAAACTTCAAGCAAGTCAGGTCCTTTGGGCTCTCCTCCAACGTAGCTTTCCGCTCCTTCCCATTGTTTTTAGTGTCAAACACTAGTACTGGAAATGAGAGTGGGGTTCGATCTTGGGCTTTCAGGATAATTAACACCTTGTCCTCTCTTGGTGTAAAACATACAACATGTTAACCATGCATTATACGGGTTTTACCATTTGAAACAATTGATTTCACAATGTGGTCGTTGGTAAATCATATAATAAACCTGACTGGTGATTACATAAAACCTTTTAGTGCAATCACGACTTTTTAACTGAAAATTACCTCTTGGCAACGGAACTCGGAAACCCATCGCATCATATCACCATCTAATTAATCAGCGCTTGCTTGAGAGATTATCATTCATTCACTGACGTGGTTTGCATCAGCACATTATTTTGGACATAATTTTTTTTTTGAATTTTTCATTTGGTGTTGATACTTCAACTATTAGCATTTAATCTTGATCATCCAAAATTAAAATTTCCTTTTAATTTTCCAATTTTACAGATTTGTGTTGCTACTTTGGTTTTTAGTGCATTTTTATTTTACAAATCTACAATAGCGTTGACGCCTACTATAACTATAATTAGTTATTTCGGTTTCTTATTGGCTTCTATCATTTTCACCCTATCCTATTCATTAGTTTGAGCAAGATACAACTTATTCAAAATGAAGGAAGGGGAACACTCTCAGTTCACTATTTCAATTTTCAATAATTTTGTTTATTCCCTCTATATAAAATTTTGATCATTGAGATTCATAGCAAATTAAGGGTACTATCCAGTATAGCTATTATCCCTACTTATTCCATTAAATAGAAATGATTGAGGCTTTGCATATTTTACCTGTCAGTGCTTTTACACTATTTTTTAAAAATTGGCGTTGACACTGAAACTGTCAGCGCCTCAAAACTATTAACTAAAATTGTGATATCAGTTCCCTCCACGGGGTTGTTGTCGATCATAGATGGCAGAAAGAACCCCTATAGACCAAAGCCTTGATCCATTGGGCTATTTCCAGCTTCTTACCTAAAATTGACAACCTTACTTGCAACTAATTAACTTTGTAACTAAAAACCACACACTGCTTACTGCAAACTGAAAACTGAAATTGAAAAAATCACTGCTAAAAAAAAAAAAAAATTCATGCTTTCCCCAAACTTATGAATGCAAGCCAAACTAAAATTGCATGCTGAAAATAAATGTTTGGCCAACAAGCTTATTGCACGCTCATTCTACACTAAACTGCTGAAATAACTTCTTAATCAAATAATACAAAAATGCCAATGCAATCAATCCAGTATTTTCTCAAATATCGTGGTTTTTTTATTGTGCTTTGTCAAAATCAAAACTCGACAATATAGTGGCAAAGGCAACCCATGATGTAATTTGTCTCCAAAGAGAAAAAATGGCTGAAAATTCAAACTACAAAAATTGTCCATGTAGTCAACTACAAGATCATAAAAATGATGATCTGTCTAATGACCCTCAAGGCATTGAATGACTAAATAATCATGTTTGAATTTCTCATATCTATTCACTATGTCAAACCATGACTTCAACTATGAATTGTTAAACGCATGTTCAAAAACAAAACATTTTTCAATCATGACAACTAAGGGCAACACTTCCTATTCTTATTTTAGTGGAAAATGACTCTCAAAACACTAATCTTGACAATCAAAACAATGGGATTGAATTTGAGCATCTAAGACCCCAATATCCTTCTCAAAATTTTCAACAAATGATTCTAAAAAATAGCTCTTATCTTAAGAACATTTGACCTTAAATACCAAGGTAAAATAGTTGAGTAAGCACCTTCCACTTGATCATCATCAAACATATCAAAATACTCCCTAAAACCTTCAATAGGAAAAGGATCTTCAACATACTGTGTCATTTTATTTGACTAGGCAATTAGATCCGTAGTTTAAGCATTGAGTTCTTCAGACAATGGAATCACCATATTTGTTCTGACTTATGGATTATTTGACAATGGAGTCGGCTGGTGAATGGTGCACAATTGCTTTGTGTTTGACCTTTGTTCACCATCAGAAGTCAAATCTGATCATTGTCGTTCTTCCAGGATATTTGCTTGATTATTTCGCCTCGCTGACAACGACACCAAAATGTTATCACTTAGAGTAAACCCTAGTTGTGGGGAAAAACTCTAAGGTAACCTCTAACCACTTTGGGATTGAAGTTGGCCCCTCAATCCGGAAGAGGATCTCTCCTCAAACTCAGCTACCCTAGGTCACAATGGTAGCAGGTTTGTTAAATGCTCTATGGCTAGATTAATATAAAATTTGTTGGTGTGGTTGGAATATGGGGAAAACGAAACACCATTGAACTATGGAGTCTATTTTGGCTTAATGTAAGATCGCACTAAAACAGTGAACAAAGGCAAGGTAGTTGAGCAATTCTGGATCATTAATTTGTTGTAATCAAAGGCAGAATATGAGGGGAAGAATCCAATGAGAAGAAGCATCATATAGATGAATTCCAAAACAAACTTTAAGAATAAGAATGCAAATAGTTGAATCTATAAACAAAGCATTACAATTAACTAATTATGCTTATGTTCATTCATTCAATCATTAGAAGATGATACATCATGGCAAGAAGAAACACACCAATGTGGAGAAATCAGATTCAAAACACCCAACACATGAATCTTTGTTGTATCTTCAGGAATTTTTTATAAAAATCTTCCAAAAATATACAAAGTGCAATAGCTTTTTCAACAAATACTGAACCCATCTTCATTCTAGAGACTTTGTCTTTATAGAAAATTTACAAACTAAACACAGTTTTCTAGTATGTGGTTAATTACAAACTTAAAAAAATAAAGAGTGCATATCTAATACACATACAATACATAATATAAAAAATATATGTTTCTAAGATGAAATAGTTTGCTGGAATCTTGGCTAAAAACTAGGATCAAAGTCGTTGATTGATATCCTGTCTAGCTTCGCTGGAACTTGTGCCTCATCATTATGCTAAATATGGCATCTGTTATGTAGCTCCTCCTTTGGGAACTCTTGGATATACCATCACTAACCAATCCATTGATACTCTTTCAAATCGAGATAAGGACCCAGATATCTAACAAGCTAGTTGTCAGCGCTTTATAGAAATCGATACAAAGTTGCGCTAGCACTGAAACTATCAGTGCTCATCAAAATTTAACAATGCAAATCTTTGAAAAGCCGGTTATCGGCCTTCAGCCAAAACTTCATCTCAACAGTTGGTAATCAAAATTGTGTTGTCAAAACAACTAGCTGAGTGTGCTAGCTGCTTCAAGTAGGACGTCAACATTAGTTTTTTTTCGTTTCTTAGGCCTTTGGGCCTCCATGTTAACTTTTTTCCTTGAGCCTTTGGTCTTCTTGGGTTTCTTTGAATTTGTGGACTCCTCCATGTTTATAATTAAGACTTTTTGAGGGGTTTTGTCTATATCAATGACCTTTTCTAACTCAGGGTTTTTCTTTAGCTTAATGTTCAATCTTAGTTTATTCCACAGTCTTGTCTGTGTCCTTTATCCACCTCTAAAAATTTGGGCTAAGGTGGGTTCTTTGTTAAGTTATGTCTGCTTTGTTTCAGACTCAATGGTTTTGTGTCTGACCTTGTATGTTGTTTTAATGACCTTTGTTTCTTTAGGGGGAGGTACACTAGCAGAAGGTACACCCTCTGTTTTTCTTAGCCTCAAACTCTTCCTTGTATAAACCTTTGGTAACTCAGGAACTAAAGGAGGAACATGCTCTATCTTTTTAGGACTCTTGGTTTGCACGAAAAAGGTCCCCTGTTCTAGGGTTTGGGGTTGTTTAGTCTTATTTTTGCCCCTTTTTGGTTTTATAGATTCTTCAAATCCTCCACAAAACAAAAGATGCTCCCAACTCCTATTTACCTTTCTCAAGCGGTTTTCAATTAACAACTTAATTAAACACTTGCGATATTTGAAATGAGAAGAAACATTGGGTCTTTCTGTAACCCTCGTAGACATGTGTTTCATAGTCATTAATAGAAAGTAAGGAGTGTTCATCCTGACCTAACTTGTGATGTGAGCAAGGAACTAGAAATGGTACAAATTCACCAGGTTGAAGCATCCTTCGCATGTGAAGTAAGATTGTGTGATATGTAGGAAACAATGTCAATCTTCCTTCAACCAGGAGCTCTAGATTTCTGAATGCCAACATCTAACCTTATACTCATCCCTTAGGAAAAATGGCACATCGATTCCGGCCAAAACATGAATCTTGAAACTTCTTTCCCCATCTGTAGGGAGGCTCGTGACTTTTGCGATTACCACCTCGATAACAAGAAAATAGATTCCCCCAACATTGACCTGTTAACCATCACAACCCTCCATGAAGGCCCTAACAACTCCATCATGGTAATTTTCACAGTGGAAGAATGATTGTTCCCACCCTGCCTCTTGAAAATGTTGGTGACTCTATGGGTAAACTTCAAGCAATTCAGTTCCTTTGGGCTCTCCTCTGTGTAGCCTTTCGCTCCTTCCCATAGTTTTAACCGTCAAACACTAGCACTGGAAATGGGTGTTAGGTTCGATCTTGGGCTTTTGGGATAACTAACACCTTGTCCTCTTTGGCGTAAAACATACAATAGGTTAACCATGCATTATACTGCTTTTACCATTTGAAACAAATGATTTCACAGATTGGCAACTGGTAAATCATATAATAAACCTGATTGGTGATTACATTAAACCTTTTCGTGTAATCATGACTTTTTAACGGAAAATTACC
Organism: Pinus taeda; assembly: GCA_000404065.3. Classification (NCBI taxonomy): domain Eukaryota; kingdom Viridiplantae; phylum Streptophyta; class Pinopsida; order Pinales; family Pinaceae; genus Pinus; species Pinus taeda. The sequence continues at coordinate 65,488 of APFE030971364.1, read as the reverse complement.
TCTCAGTGACGAAACTCAAAAACACATCACATCATATCACCGTTTGATTAATCAACGCTCGCTTGATAGATTATGATCCATTCGTTGACATGTGCTCCACCAACGCATTATTTTGGACATAAAAAAAATGAGTTTTTCATTTCGCGTTGATACTCCAATTGTCAACATTTAATCTTGACTATCCAAAATTAAAATTTCCTTTAAATTTGCCAATTTTATATATTTGTGTCGCTTCTTTGGTTATCAGCACATTTTTATTTTACAAATCTACAATAGCACTGATATTTTACCTGTAAGTGCTTTTACATTGTTTTTTACAAATTAGCACTAACACTGAAACTGTCAACACCTCAAAACTATTAACTAAAATTTTGATAATAGGTGGACCCACAGGGATGTTGTCAATCATATATGGCAGCAAGAACCCCTATAGACCATAGGTTTGATCCATTGGGTTATTTCCAACTTCTTACCTAAAACTGACAACCTTACTTGCAACTAATTAACTTTGTCACTGAAAACCACACACTGCTTACTGCCCACTGAAAATCGGAAAATGAAACTGAAAAACTCACCGCTGAAAACCTAACTGAAATTAATGTTTGCCCCAAAATTACAACTGCCAACCAAACTAAAATTGTAGGCTAAAAATAAATGCTTGGCCAGCAAGCTTATTACACAATCATCCTACACTAAGCTGCTAAAATAAATGCCCAATCAAATAATACAAAAATGTCAATGCAACCAATCCAGTAGTTGCTCAAATACCATGGCCTTTTTACTATGCTTCGACAAAATCCAATTTGGACAGTATAGTGGCAAAGGCAACCCATGATGTAATTTGTCTCCACAAGGAAAAAATTGTTGAAAATTCAAACTGAAATAACCTTCGATGTAGTCAACTATGAGATCATAAAAAATTTGGTCTATCTGATGACCCTCAAGGTATTGAATGACTGGATAATCATGGTTGAATTTCTTAGATCTATTCACTATGCCAAACCATGACTTCAACTGTGAATTTTCAAACTCATGTTCAAAAACAAAACATTCTTCAATCATGACAACTAAGGGCAGCACTTCCTTTTCTTGTTTTGGAAGAAAAAAGTTTTCAAAAGAGTGATTTTGACAATGGAAATGGTGGGATTGAATTTGAGCCTCTAAGACCTCAATATCCCTCTCAAATGTTTCAACAAATGATTCTAAAAAATAGCTCTTCTCCTCAAGTTATTTGATAATCTTAAATACCTAGGTAAAAAGGTTGAGAAAACATCTTTCACTTGATCATCATAAAACATATCAAAATACTCCCTCAAACCTTCAATAAACAAAGGATCTTCAACATACTTTGTGGTTTCGAATGACTAGGCAATCGGATCCGCAGTTCAAGCTCTGAATTCTTCGAACAGTGGAGTCACCATGGACATTCTGACTTCTGGATTATTTAACAATGTAGTCGTCAAGTGAATGGTGCACAACTGCTTCATGTTTGACCTATGTTCACCATTAGACGTCAAATCTGATCATTGTCGTTCTTCCGGTATATCTTCTTGAAGCTTTCGCCTCCCCGGCAACGGCGCCAAAATGTTATCACTTACAGAAAGCCCTAGTTGTGGGGAAAAACTCTAAGGTAACCTATGTTAAAATTGGCAACTATGGCCAAACTCCATGTGGGTCATCTTATTTATGGTAGCTAATATTTTTCTTGGATTCCTCTCGTCGAGAGGTGTAGTATTGATCTAACGATCATCCGATTTCGACATATATTCATGGAAATATGAATTTATTTGTATTTCTTGACAATTTGTCAAGGTCGGCCAGCAAGTAAAGTTGTGTTGCACACCCCCAGCTAAACCCAACGTGGCATATAAATAGAAGAGAACTTGAGGCATTAGTTCATTCATCTCATCCACACATCTCTTCTCTTTCCTTGTCTCTTGGGTATACGAAGGAAGGAGGACGCAACTCTCACGTGGGAAAGAGGATGCATCTAGCGCATCATTGTGAGAGGACGCAGTTAGGGCAGCAAGGATGCAGGAAGGTACAACAATCTTGTTTGGGGTGATTTAGGCATGCATTTACCAGCGTATTGCCTCCATTGACTGCGGCTTTGTGTGGGCAGCCTCTCCTAGGCTAGGGACAACCTACGTTGACTTGTTGGAGAGCTCATTGGGATAACATTCACTGGTTAGGGCTAGTTGCAGTATGTTGTAGCATTCACTGTTGTTTTGACCATATTACGCTGATTGTTTTGGGTTGCTTTCACTACTATTGGAGACCAAGTTCTCCTAGATTTTCTTGGGCACATTTTGGAGCTGATTGATCACCCTTGCTATTGTTGTTCAAGGGTTTCATTACTACTGTTGTAAATCACAGATTTTTGATATTGTACTATCTCTCTCTCTGTGCTGAATTATTGAAGAATATAGAAGAATTGATCAAAGGGTTCCCCACATTGGGGTTTGTCCTTGGCTAGCACCACATCTTGTGTCTCTTGTATTGGCTTGTCTTTTGTTGATTTCATTTATGTTCTATTAGCGTTTTACTTTTATGTTAATGTGATTACTATTGACATTGGGGTAATAAGAAGAATTGAAGTAAATTGCTCTAAGCATAGAACATACCATAATTTAACATGGTATCAGAGCTTAGGTGAAGACAAAGCCCAAGCAAGAGCAAGAGCAGTCACCGAAGACAGTTGGAAAAATTCAAAAGGCTTCATGGGTTTCTCATCACACTTCCCTACTGAAGACAAGCTCCGTGAGAATTCTGACTATCACCGATGGAAGATGTCTCTTGATTTGACATTGGAAGAGCAAGAAGTGTTGGACTATGTGAGAGGCAGAATTACGGAGCCTCCATCAAATGCATCAGCTGCTACAACGAACAAGTACACTAAGGGTGAAGTCAAAGCGAAGAAGGTCATCTGGGACTCTATCGACAAGCGTTTGGTGGCCTACATTTCCGAGTTGAACACCTCCAAGGAGATCTATGATACAGTAGTAAGCTTGTTTAAAGTTAGTGATGCAAATCAATTTTTGTTCCTAAAAAATAAGTTGAAAGATATTAAGAAGGGCAAGGACGAGGATATTCAATCCTACTTCTTAAGGATCACTGCAATCAAGAATCATCTCCTATTGATTGGAGAATTCATTGCTGACATGGAACTAACTATCACTACTATTGAAGGGCTCCCATCCGAATGGTATGTATTTAGAACCACTCTTCTCAACAATGATCGAATTTCGGGATTTGAGGAATTGATGGCAAGATGCATTCAAGAAGAGACAAGAATGGTGGAGCAAGAAATGCCTTCAAGCAAAGGCAACCCCACTACTTTCTCCTCTCAAGCCAAAAGGAGAAATAATTCTAGGTCTAAAGGTCACTTCAAAGGAAAGACCGGATTGAAGGGTGGAAGGAAGGGAAGATGCTTCGTTTGCAATAAATTTGGCCACTATGCGAGGGAGTGTCCAAATAGAAAGGACTCATCACATGACGCTGATCAAAATCACTCCCGGGGCAACTCCAACCAAAATAAAAGGAGTGACGAGTTCAATGGCAAAGGAAAGAGGAATCCCAAAAATCAAGGAAGTGGTCAACCCTCCAAGAAAGAAAGGAACTCCAGGTATGAATCAAATGTTGTTAACAATAAGCAAGATGGATATTATTTGATATCGGCCCTCTCCACTACCTCTACTCTGGACTCATTGGGAAATTGGCTTATTGATAGTGGTGCCTCAAGGCACTTCACTAGTTACAAGGAAGCTCTCTCTAATCTAATAGAGAAGGAGACAAACTTGGAGATTATTCTTAGAGACAAATCCACCTATCCCGTAAAGGGTGTAGGGAATGTTACTCTTCAATTAAATCAGGGTAACACAATTCATTTGCAAGAAGTCTTATATGTCCCTAACCTCAAGAAGAATCTTGTGTCCATTTCGGGAATGGAAGATAAAGGCTACAAGGTGGCCTTCGTTGATGGCAAGGTACATGTGTGGAAAAAGAATTTTAAAGATGCTTTCACTCTTGGGTTTCAAGTTCTCTTTATATCAAGTTGGAGGAATTCCATTGGGAGTCATGTCTTGCGACACAACTCTACAGTCTGAACTATGGCACTGGAGGCTTGCCCACCTTCATTATAAAGCTCTACCCGATGTGAGATAGATGGTGACAGGGAAAGTAGAGCAAGAAGGTGTATGTATGGGATGTGCCGAAGGAAAGATCAAAAGGGGACCATTCCCCTCTAGCCATAGCAAGACCTTTGACATTTTGCAGTGGGTTCACTCCGACATATCTAGGATGATTCACGTGAACTCCTTGGGAGGATATCTATATTACCTCACTTTTACAGATGATTATTCTCACAAGACTTGGATATACTTCTTGAAAAACAAGGATGAAGTGTTCTATTGGTTCTGTCACTTCAAAGCCTTAATCAAGAATCAAATCGAGAAGAGGATCAAATCTTAAAGACTGATAATGGGACCGAGTATGAATCCAATGAGTTCCATGACTTTTGTAAGGAAGTTGGCATTAAGAGGGAGACCACAACACCATACACTCCTGAGCAGAATGATGTGGCAGAAAAGAAGAATCATACAATTATGGAAGTTGTTCGTTCCATGCTCCATGATCAAAGGCTTCCGAAGTTTCTATGGGCCGAAGCTGCAAATACCGTTGTATATGTTCAAAACCGATGCCCTCATCAAGCATTGGATTCCAAGACCCCCGAAGAGATGTTCATTGGTAAGAAACCTGATGTCTCTCATTTTAGAATTTTTGGAAGTCCTGTATATTTTCATGTGTCGAAAGAGAAAAGAAACAAATTGGGTGCGTCTGGAAAGAAGGGAATCTTCGTGGGCTATAACGAAAATTCTATGGGCTATAGAATCTATGTGGTTGGTCAAAGGGAAGTCGAAATAAGTCATGATGTCACCTTTGACGAAGATATGGCTCTCAGCAAGGTTGACAATCTTCCTATTCTAAGGAAAGATAAAGAAGTTGACACTAGGAAGCCAATTGAGAAGGAAGATGAGACAATGCCCAATGTGGAAGAACATATGGATCCTATTGATCCCCCTCTGCAAGAGCCTTCCTCTTCTAGGAAGAGGCCCTCATGGCTTAGGGGAAATCTTGAAGATGTCGAGAGACATATTGCACCAAGGGGGACTTTCCGTGAAAGTAAGACACCGACTAGGTACCAAGGATACTTGACCATTATGAGCACCATCATTCAAAACGAGTCATCATCGTCCGAAGAAGTCGTGAAGCATCAAGTATGGAAGGATGCTATCAATGAGGAATACAAATACATCATGAAGAATGATGTCTGGCATGTGTTCCCCAGACCCCAGGACAAAACAGTGGTCACTTCAAAATGGCTTTACAAAATAAAGCATGGAGTTGATGGGAGTGTTGAAAAGTAAAAGGCTCACTTTGTTGCTTGAGGCTTCTCTCAAAAGGAAGGTGTAGATTATGATGAGATATTTGCACCTGTTGCCCGATACACCACCATCCGCTCGATCATAGCCCTTTTCGCTTCGCAAGAATGGAACCTACATCAAATGGATGTCAAGACCGTGTTCTTGCATGGTTCGATAAAGAAGAAGTCTGTGTGGAACAACCCGAGGGGTTTGAGATTCATAATTGGGAATCTCATGTATGCAGGTTGAAGAAAGCTCTCTATGGGTTGAAGCAAGCACCCCGAGCTTTGTATGAGAGGATCGATAGCTACTTGATGATGCTAGGATTCACTAGGAGTGAAGTCGATCCAAACCTTTACTTTAACGTTGAAGATGATAAGCCTCTCATACTGTTGCTTTATGTTGACGACCTCTTTTTGACAGGTGCAGACCCTCTCATTCACAAATGTAAGAGGGAGTTGGCTTCCAAATTTGAGATGAAGGACCTAGGATTGATGCACTATTTCCTAGGGCTGGAGATCTGGAAAAAGCCAGGAGAAATTTTCATATCTCAAGGAAAATACGTGGTGAATATTTTGGAGAGATTTGGTATGGTGGACTGCAAGCCCGTGACTACCCCGATGGAGCTTAACTTCAAGAAGTTATGCGGTAGTGTTGTCGGCCCTGTATTGGAAAATGCTTTTGACTATCGCCAACTCATAGGAGCATTGATGTTCTTGGTGAACTCCCGTCCGGATATATGTTTTGCAATCAACACGTTGAGCTAATATATGGTTGAGCCTCATCACTCACATTGGATTGGTGCCAAGAATCTTCTAGATATCTACGTGGCACAATCACTCATGGGTTGAGATACACTACCGGAGATGTGAGGCTACATGGATATTCCGATGTTGATTGGGCAGGCAATGTGGTGGACTGAAAGAGCACTTTCGGGTGTTGTTTCTCTTTGGGTTCTGCCTCGATCTCCTAGATGAGCAGGAAGCAGAGGTCAATAGCTTTGAGCACCGCTGAGGCAGAGTATATCGCTACGAGTATGGCCTCCTGCGAGGCTATTTGGTTGAGGAAGCTCTTCAGTGAGTTGTTTGGACACACGTTGGATACTATCGCGATCCTCTGCAACAACTAGAGTGGGATTTGTTTATCATAGAATCCTGTATTTCATGATCGCTCCAAGCACATCGATATCAGGTACCACTTTATCAGGGATATTGTACTACGAGGAGAAATAAGGCTCCATCATATTGGGACAAATGAGCAGGTCGCTGACGTTCTGACAAAGCCCCTGGGAAAGGTCAAATTCTTGAATTTTCGAGAACGATTAGGAGTCGTTGAGAGACCCTATTATGAGGGTCATGTATGATGCATAAATTGAGCTCTGGGAGCTCTAGGGGGCTTGGGGTACTTCTTGGAGCGACGAGCGACCATAGGGTGACTCACCCTCCCCTAGTGGTGCACTATGTACAGGGTGAATGATTCAGCATTCCCCTGTGATACCTCGTGGCGACATGTAGGCAGGATGAGTGGTTAATCCTTCTCCTGCCGAGACATCCTACCCATGCAGTCTAGGACTCATGGAAGTACCTCTCATCTGGCCAATGAGTAGGGAAATGGGGATAGGGACCATAGTAGTATCGATGGACGCATCGTGTATGTATCGTACTCCCTATGCTAGGATGACATTGATCTGGGATCAATTGGAACTAACTTCATGTCAGTAAGAGTGATATAACACACTCTCTTTTGGAACTGACTTCGGGTTGGCAAGAGTGGTATGACACACTCTCTTCATTGGGACTAACTTCGGGTCAGTAAGAGTGTTATTGGGCACTCTCTTTTATCTGGGATTGACTTCGAGTCAGTAGATGATGGTATGATACATTCTCGGTCATTTCTTCTTCTTCCTAGTTCAACAAAACATAGCAGAGTAGAGCAGAACAAAGCAAAGCAGAGCCGAGCAGTGCAGGGTAGTGCATTTGATGGTTGAGATAATATTGACAGAAAAATGGATTAACAAATGGAGTTCTCCCTAGTTGAGAGGAAGTGTTAAAATTGGCAACTAGGGCCAAACTCCATGTGGGTCATCTTATTTATGGCAGCTGATATTTTTCATGGATTCCTCTCGTCGTAAGGTGTAGGACTGATCTAACGATCATCCAATTCCGATAAATATTCATGGAGATATGAATTTATTTGTATTTCTTGACAACTTGTCAAGGTCAGCGAGCAAGTAAAGATGTGTTGCACACCCCCAACTAAACCCCAATGTGGCATATAAATAGAAGAGACCTTGAGGCATTAGTTCACTCATCTCATCCACACATCTCTTCTCTCTCCTTGTCTCTTGGGTATACGAAGGAAGGAGGACGCAGCTCCCACGTGGGAAAGAGGATGCATCTAGGGCATCCTTGTGAGAGGACACAGTTAGGGCAGCAAGGACGCATGAAGGTACAACAATCTTGTTTGGGGTGATTTAGGACTGCGTTGACCAACGTGTTGCCTCCATTGACCACGGCTTTGTGTAGGCAACCTCTCCTAGGCTAGGGACAACCTGCGTTGATTTGTTGGAGAGTTGATTTGGGACAACGTTGACTGTTTAGGGTTGGCTGCAATATATTGTAGCACTGGCTGTTGTTTTGACCTTATTACATTGATTGTTTTGGGTTGCTTTCACTGCTGTTGGAGACCGAGTTCTCCTAGATTTTCTTGGGCACATTTTGGAGTTGATTGATCACCCTTGCTATTGTTGTTCAAGGGTTTCATTTCTGTTGTAGTAAATCACAGATTTGTGATATTGTACCATCTCTCTCCCTCTGTTGAATTATTGAAGAATATAGAATTGATCAAAGGGTTTCCCTGCATTGGGGTTTGTCCCTAGCTAGTGCCACATCTTGTGTCTCTTGTTTTGGCTTGTCTTCTGTTGATTTCATTTATGTTCTAGCAGCGTTTTACTTTTATGTTAATGTGATTGTTATTGACATTGGGCTAATAAGAAGAATTGAAGTAAATTTCTCTAAGCATAGAACATACCATAATTTAACAACCTCTAACCACTTTGGGATTGAAGTTGGCCCCTCAATCCAGAGGGGGATCTCTCAAACTCAACTACCCTAGGTCTAAAAGATAGCAAGTCTATTAAACGATTTATAGCCAGATTAATATAAAATTTGCTAGTGTGGTTGGAATATGGGGAAAAGAAACATCATTGGGTGATGGAGTCTATTTTGGCTTAATGCAATATCACATTAAAACAATCAACAAAGACAAGGTAGCTGAGCAATTCTGAATCATTAATTTGTTGTAATGAAAGGCAGAATATGACAGAAATAGTCCACTGAGAAGGAGCATCAAATAGATGAATTCCAAAACCAACTTTCAAAAGAAGAATGCAAATAATTGAATCTATATACAGAGCATTGCAATGAACGAATTTCATATGTTCTTTCATTCAATCATTAGAAGATGATATATCATGGCAAGAAGAAACACACTAAACTGGAGAAAACGAATTTAGAACACCCAACACATGAATCTTTGTTGTAGCTTCAAGCTTTCTTCATTAAATATTCCAAAAATATATAGATTGCAATAGATTTTTCAACGAAAATCAAACCCATCTTCATTCTAGAGACTTTGTCTTTGTAGAAAATTTAGAAACTAAAAACAGGTTTCTAGTATGTGGTTAATTACAAACTTCTAATAATAAAGAGTGCATATCTAATAGATTAATACAATAAATAATCTCAGAAATATTTGTATCTAAAGATGAAACATTTTGTCAGAATCTCGGCTAAAAACTAGGATCAAAATTGTTGACTGATATCTTGCCTGCTTGGTTGGAACTTGTGCCACATCATTATGCTAAATATGGCATATGTTATGTAGCTCCTACTTTCGAGACTATCTGATTTGCCAACGTTGATCAATCCACTGATACTCTTTCAACTTGGGATAAGGACCAAGATCTCTAATGAGCAGGTTATCAACGCTTTATAGAAATCAATACAAAATTGCACTGACACTAAAACTGTCAGCGCTCATCAAAATTTAACAGTGCAAATCTTTAACAAGCTAGTTATCGACCTTCAGTCAAAACTTCATTTGAACAATTAGTAATAAAAATTGTGTTGTCAAAACAACTAGCATCAGCGCTCATCAAAATTTAACAGTGCAAATCTTTGACAAGCTAGTTATCAGCGTTCAGTCAAAACTTCATCTGAACAGTTAGTAATAAAAACTGTGTTGTCAAAACAACTAGTTGAGTGTGCTAGATGCTTCCAGTAGGATGTCAACATTAGTTTTTCTTTGTTTCTTAGTCCTTTGGGCCTCTATGTTAACTTTTTTCCTTGAGCCTTTGGTCTTCTTGGGTTTCTTTGAACTTGTGGATTCCTACTTGTTCATAATTAAGTCTTTTTGAGGGGTTTTGTCTACATCAATGACCTCCTTTGCCAACTCAAGGTTTTGCTTTAGCTTAATGTTCAAACTTACTTTATTCCACGGTCTTGTATGTGGCCTTTTTCCACCTCCAAAAATTTGGGTTAAGGTGGGTTCTTTGTCAAGTTCTGTCTACTTTGTTTCAGGCTCAATGGTTTTGCCCCTAATCTTTTATGTTGTTTTAATGACCTTTGTTTCTTTAGGGAGAGGTACATTAGGAGAAGGGACATCCTCTGTTTTTCTCAACCGCGAACTCTTCCTTGTATAAACCTTTGGTAATTCAGTGACTAAAGGAGGAACACGCTGTATCTTTTTTTGACTCCTGGTTTGCACGAATGAGGCCCCCTGTTCTAGGATTTAGGGTTGTTTAGTTTTCTTTTTTCTTCCTTTCTTTTTGCCCCTTTTTGGTTTTACAGTTTCTTCAAATCCTTCCGAAAACATAAAATTCTCTCGAAGTCCTATTTACCTTTCTTAAGTGGTTTTCAATTAACAACTTAATTAAACCCTTATGATATATGAAATGAAATGAAACATTGGGTCTTTCCCTAACCGTCGTAGATGTGTTTCAAACTCATTAATAGAAAATAAGGAGTGTTCATCCTGACCTGACTGATGATGTGAGCAAGGAATCGAAAATGGTACAAATTTACCTGGTTGAAGCATCACTCGCTTGTGAAGTAAGACCGTGTGATACATAGGAGAAAATGCCACTCACCCTTCAACCATGAGCTCTGGATTTATGAACGTCAGCACCTATCTTTATACTCATCCCTCAGGAAAAATGGCACATCGATCCCGACCAAAACATGACTCTTGAAACTTCTTTCCCCATCTGTAGGGAAGCCTGTGACTTTTGTGATTGCCTCCTTAGTAACAAGAAAAGAGATTCCCCAAACATTGACTTTTGACCATCAAAACCCCTCTGCGAAGGCCCTAGCAACTCCATCGTGGTAATCTGTATAGCTGAAGAATTGTTCCCACCCTGCTTCTCAAAAATGTTGGTAAATCTCTGGGTAAACTTCAACCAGGTCAGGGCCTTTGGACTCTCCGTTGTGTAGCTTTCCGCTCCTTCCCATAGTTTTCACCATCAAACACTAGCATTGGAAATGGGAGTGGGATTCGATCTTGGGCTTTCGAGATGACTAACACCTTGTCCTCTCTTGGCGTAAAACATACAACATGTTAACCATCCATTATATGAGTTTTACCATTTGAAAAAAGTGATTTCACAGCGTGGCAACTAGTAAATCATATAATAAACATGACTGACGATTACATAAAACCTTTTCGTGCAATCATGACTTTTTAACTGAAAATTTCCTCTCGGAGGCAGAACCCAGAAACATGTCACGTCATATCATTGTTTGATTAATCAATGCTTGCTTGATAGATTATCGCTCATTCGCTGACGTGTGCTCCATCAACGCATTGTTTTGGACATTAAAAAAATGAATTTTCATTTGGCGTTGATACTCCAACTGTCAGCGTTTAATCTTGATCATCCAAAATTAAAATTTCCTTCTAATTTGCCAATTTTACAGATTTGCGCTACTACTTTGGTTGTGAGTGCATTTTTATTTTACAAATCTACAATAGTGTTGATATTTTACCTGTCAACGCTTTTACATTGTTTTTTACAAATTGATGTTGACACTGACACTGTTAGTGCCTCAAAACTATTAAGTAAAATTGTGATAACACCACCAAGAAATTTTCATTTGTATTGATGAACTTCAACGACAAACAAACAAGCCCATTCACAAACTCTCCTCTCTAGTGAAGGTCATTCATCTAGAGTTGACCAGTATGGAAGACGAGGGGAATCCCCCAGCGATAATGTAGTTGGAGTCATCGTCCAAATATATGCTTTTCTACCATTTTTTGGTTATTTTGTTTAGTAGGAACCAAGTTGCCATCCTAGTTAAGCATGTTTATGTTTATGTTATTACGAAAGTTGATAGGAAGATTATCTATTATCTAGATAATTTCATTTTCCAGTTCAAAGAGTATATTTTGGCCAAAACATTCATGTTATTTTATTGGTTTGGTTTCCCTTATGGCAGATCCGTAAAAAGAATTATTTTTGTATGTGATGCAATTACACAGTAACACAACACCTACCTAATTAACAAAAAAAAAAATTCAAATGTTGTTATTGATACCACTTTTCAATTTTGGGGTTGACTTTAAAGTTTGTGTTAGCAACATTACAAGGTTGTTAAGGCCATGGTTGCAAAAGGTGTTGATTTTAACCCCAGAATGATGTTGATTTTGGTGTTTTTGGCCCAAAATATGCGACCCTATAGCTAGTTTTAAGGTCATAGTTTTCAACAAGTCAATGATTATGTCCAGTGTTGTAGGATGTGGTTTTCATACCAAATCTAGGCATACATATAGATCCACAAGCTTAAAACAATTACATGGAAATCAACCTCACAATAGATAGATTTTACCATTGAAACCCAAATGGGTAAACCATCATCTCAATGGCTCACTTGGAAATCAAACTCACAATAGACATTGATTCTACCATTGAAACCCAAATAGGTTAACTAACATTTGAATGGTTCACTCATTCTTTATCCTTGACAAACCAAGGGTTACAATGTAGTGTCATGGCTCCTTAGGCCATTTAGCAAATTGCATAGCAAAGATTTGTAATGTGATCACTCTCTGGGCTAAAAGACCCCTTCTAAATCAATTTGCCAAATGAAATAGGCAACATTAGGCTCAATTGAGTCACTAGAAGGCCATCTATCCGTGTTGCTTTCTTTCCCATTCTCCAATGCTCTTTTGTCCCATTTCATCCTTCACCCACAATGTTCCACATCAAAGTTATTTTTGTTTGTCTTCTTTTGTTTCAACGCTTGCATTGTTATTATTCAAACTCTATGCTCTATTGATTTCTTGTAGACATTAAGTCTCATTCCATTCAGTATTTATTGCTTATCCATTCATACCACACCACCTCATTGGGAGGCTCCAAAAGCTTCTAAGGAAACCAATTTTTTTTATCAACGTACCTCTTGTTTGTTTCTCTAGAATGTGGCTCTAGACTATGGCTCTTGGCTATAGCTCTAAGTTTGGCTCTCAACTCTAGCTCTTGGCTATAGCTCTAACTTTGGCTCTTGACTTTGACTCCTACTATAGTTATGGCTATGGTTATGTTTCTAGTAGCAAGATTCAATTGTTTCAACAATACAAAAGTCTACTTATTTGTTCTATGCATTAAACATCAAACTCTACAATCTTCGAATTTTAGAGCTCTTCAATTAGATTCCATTTCCATCTTTCACATGCAAGTCTCTTCCATTCTCAAACTTATAGATTATCTATCTTAGCAACAAATGGAAGCCAAGTTGAATTCTTATCACGAAAGTCAAATCCCTTTTGGAAAATTGATTTATTTTGCAAGCCAACCAAGTCACTATGCATAATTGGTTCCTATCTTTCTCAATGGACTCTCATTGATATATTCACTTTCCCTTAGATCAACTTCTCCAATGAACAAATCTATTCTATTTCATTTGATCACTTCCTTCGACTCAATATATTTTGGGACATGAGTTGGTATCTTTATTGGAATCAACATCTCCACCACTCGATTGATTTTTCTCATTGGCAATTATGTCTCTTTTGCTCTATTGGAAGACTTGCTCACTTTAACAACTCCAATTTCCTATACACATGGTTGAACTCAATCACCAAGTTGGTCTCTCACCAGCGAACCAATGAATTTCACTTTCCTAGCAAAAAGAGTCCAAAGGAATCTCACCTAGAGTAGGATTACTTCCAAAGTGACTTATCCTATGTTCTAGTCATCTTCATCTCAACATAAGTCAATTGCATCAATTGCATTGAGTCGATTTCTCTCATTTCTCTTGAATCGCCTTACACTTCAATTCACTTTGAAAAGTGAGGAAGATAATAGTCACACCAGATTTATTAAAAATTTAACCACTTATTTTGATATTGTAAGCTCTTAGAGTCATGTTTGATAGTGAATTAAAAACATTGTGACTATTAGAATACAATTAATAGTATTGAAGATCAATTAAAAAATTTAGAGTGTTAGACTAGTCTACTATAAAGCACATAGTTATTTTCTTTCGCTGGTAGTTAAACCAAGTGTGTTGTCTCTATTGTTGAGCATTCAGCTTAGCATCATAAGCCAACAAACCAAGCATTGTAACTAGATAGACCAAACAATGAAGTACTGAAGCCAAATTTAAATATGAAGTTCTCCACTTAGAAAATTGCACAAAACAAAACATAATTTCCACAAAAGATCCATGTCGATGAAACATGTGGTCTCTAAGTCCATCATTTACAAATCATATTGGTACTAGAGCATATAGATCAAAATGTTGTTGTAGCATGTTGTTCATCAAAACAATCGACTCCGTAAGTTAATAGTAGTTCTATCATGGGTGAATCAAACGAAAAATAGCTTCTACTAGAGTTCAAGCCAACAAAGAATCAATTTGAATGCCATGGGCATGCCATAGCACTATAAGATGTGGTTTTCACACAAGAACTAAGCATACATATAGAGCCACAAGACTGACACAACTACACCACAATCAAACTCACAATACACACAAGATATTTTACCATGGTAAGACAAATGGCAAAAATAACATTTGAATGGCTTGCTTAATCTTTGTTCTCAACAAATGCAATGCCATGGCTCTTTGGGATATTTAGCAAATTACATAACAAATATTTGCAGTAATGTGCTCTTTGGGCCAAAAGGCCCCTTCTGAATCAATTTGCTAGAGGCAATAAACAATGTTGGGCTTGGTTGGCTCACTAGAAGGCCAATTGTCCTTGTCCCTTCATTTTTCATTCTCCAACTCTCTTCTCTCACATTTTTTCCTTCAAGGGTAGCATTCCACTTCAAAATTCTTTTTTGTTCTTATCTTCTTGTATTTTGGTGCTTCAATTGTCATTATTTGAACTCTTTTCTTTTTCAATTACTTGTAGCAACTCGGTCTCATTCCACTCATCATTTGTTTCGGATCCATTTTAGAGCATCTTCTTGGTGGCATTTCGTTGGGTTGTATGTGCCTACAATAAGTTTCTCGCCTTAGAGAAGCTATGGGATAATGTCACCCAAGAGGAGATGGGAATGGAGGTAGTTGCAAGAATAACGAAGAAAGAGAAAAATCTAGCCCTCGTCAACCGGGTAAAGAATCACAATAAGAAAGGACTTACGAAATGTCGAAATAGGAAAGAAAGAGGATCCAAGGTACTTGAATTAGAGCAAGGAAGACTAGAATTATATCAAATATTTTTTGCCATTTTTCCATTATGCTTATCAATGTAATAGTTCCAAAAGTTTCAAAAAATCATTTAGGTAAACAAATTGAACTATTGAGATCAAATAATGGACAAGTATCTCTACAAGGAATTTGACAATTTTTGTAAGGACGCAAGGACCAAGAGAGCATTGGCAGCGCCTTCCAACCCACAATAGCATAAGGTTGCAAAGAGGAAGGACAAGTTCATCATAGACATTGTTAAGGCAGTGATCCGTAAACTAGATTTATCCATCTTTGGGAAAATGCATGTTGCACAAAAGTTTACAGTCTCAACAAGGATCTTCACAATGCCAAGACCCCTAAAGAAGCTTTTACTAGTGAGGAACCATGACCATCACATTTCTATGTTTTCGGTTGTCATGTATATATTCATACTTCTGAGGAGAAAAGAATAAGGTTGGAAGCTTCTAGTTTCAAGGGTATTTTTGTGGAATACAACAAGATTTCTAAGGCTTATGCAATCTACATTTTGTCTTAATGGAAGAGAGTTGTAAGCTGAGATGTCAAGTTTAACAAGGATACTTTGTCCTCTACATCTCAAGAACCTCCAATAGAGATAGAGGTAGAGAAGCTTGATGCCCCAAAGCTATTATCCATGTAAATTAGATTTAGATAAGTGAAATTACCATGCATGTACAAAAAGTATTGTCTTCCAATTCACTCAAGACGTCCAAACAGTTTACCCAAACAATGCAATAGACACTAAAGCAAGTTGGAATGCCTAAGACTTTTTCCCAAGTGAGTCATCCTCTAAGAAGTTTGTTAATTATGTAGCATTGATGTCTTCCTCCAAGAAGTTTGCTAATTATGTAGCATTGATGTCTTCCATAATAGATGCAAATATGAGGAGACAACAAGAGAAAAGGTATGGTGAGATGCCATGATAAAGGAGTATAGCTCCATCTTGAAGATTGATGTACAGGAGATAGCACCAAGACCAATATAGAAGTCAGCAATTGAATCCATGTGGTTATTTAAGGTGAAGCATCCCACTAATAGCAATGTTGAAAAGTACAAGGCAAGGCTTGCAATGAGAGAACTCTCCCAAAAAGAGAGCGTGGACTTCAAGAAGACATTTATCTAGTTACCAGGTATACTTCCATTAGGGCCATTGTATCTAGCATCAATATTTGGCTGGCCTTTATATCAAATGGATGATAAGGAAACTTTTCTTAATGGTCTAATTGAGGAATAACCATACATTAATCCATCAAGAGGTTTTGAGGTGCATGGACGAAATTACCCACATGTGTAGGTTGGAGAAAGTACCATGTGCTTGGTACTCATGGATCGATGAGTACCTACAAAGTTTGGGGCTCACTAAGATTGTGGCATATTCTAACTTGTATTATGTTTGATAAATTTGATATGTTCATCTCAGTGTGATATTAGATGACCTAATCCTAACATGTAGTTCAAAAAATATCATAATATGGTGCACGAAGAAACTGCCAACAAATTTCACAGAGACATAGGCCTGATGCACTCTTTTCCACATCTAGATGTTTGGCAGTGTTCCAGGGAAGTTTTCCTTGAACAAGTTAAACATGCATTTAGAGGTTCTAAAGAGGTTCAGATGATGGATTGTAAACCCCTAGCTACTCCAGATGATTCCAAATTTGGAGTCATATGTTGACTCGAATTTGGATTTGGTGAATCTTTATTTATACAAGTACTCGATTTTTTCTCTTCTTTATCTAGTATTTCAATATTGAACCTCGACCCCCCGATCGGGGTGTGGCGGGTAGAGAGGTAAGAGAGGCAGCACAGATGGCAGGGGCGATGGTAAGCATACATGGAGAACCGAGAAATACAGGATGGCAGGAGCAGCCAGAAGTGGGAAGGCAATGATGACAGACAATAAATAGAAGGTAAGTGGGCGTTCAGTTCGAGACCTACACATGAAGGAAAAGGAGGCGTCTAGTGGAGCAAAGCAAGTGGAGGGTACCTTGGTAGTGAGGACGAGTAGGTGGGAGAGCAAATTAAAGGAAAAGGTGGCAAGGTTGAAGAGCATTTGCATGCAAGAAGCGGAGGTTGAACGAGCAGTGGAAGTTGTCAAGCATCGAGAGTTGGGGGTCGTCGACCAGCATTCGGCCTTCGCTTGTAAAACCTGGTATGTGCCTCCAACCTTCCCCTACGTCAGTAAGGAAATAATGATATGGCATTTGAGAAGAATTTCGATCGTAAGAAGAAAAATAATGAGTTTTGTAGAAGAAAGTTGGTTATTTGTTATGGCTTCCCCAGTCGAAAGAGGGTACGAAGCTTCAAGGATCCCTTGGGTTATTGGTCTGTCAACCTGGGGTGGAGTAGACTTGATAGCTATTCGGGGTGGGGGGAAAGGGAAAATTGAACCTCGTATGAAGGCAGAAAGGTCCTAGGGCAGAAGGAGATTGTCGGGCCAAATTGACTCAGAAAGTAGAGTCATCCTGAGCATATTTCTCTATATATGTATGAGAAATTTTATATGGCATTTAAGGAAGGTTATTTGGATTGGGTGGGAGGGAAACAAAGGTAATTGCAAGAGGCCTGGTGTGAAACCAGACTCTGGTGGAACCTTTGGTTGCAAAACATGTGCTCATATACCTGAAGGGCATAATTCACTAAGCCCTAAGGTATGAGAAAGATAGTGAGTTATTGTTGCATGGCTTCACTTATTTTGATTGGGCAGGCAGTGCAAGTGATAGGAGGAGCACCTCACTGTGTTGTTTCAGTTTGGGTTCAAGGGTAATATTCTTAGTTCAACTGAATCTAGTTTTCAGTTACACCCATTTCAATAGACACAAAGAACATGGTAGCAAGTGATGCTAGTTATGAGGCTATTTGGCTTCACAAACTGTTCACAGATTTGACTGGTTACATGCTGGAGCCCACAATTGTTCGTTGTGATAATAATAATTGTATCAGCATCACTGAGGATCTAGTTTGTCATTATTACTCTTAAACCAGTGAAATCTGGCACCATCTCATCAAATACAAAGAACAAAGGAACACAGTGGTCCTGGAATATGTTCCTTCAGATTCACAGGTCATTGATATTTTGACAAAGCCCTTAGCAAGGGAGGTTCAAGAAGTCAATAAAGAGGCTTGGGTTGGTTGAGAACACTTTTATCACAAAGAGCGAGTGTTGGAATAACATGGTTGCTTTGTAAGTGTTCTCCCAACATAACTCTAGTAGCTTAGCACACCAATCTAAAACAGCATTTCTGTACAGATTGAAGGTGAGCTAATTACACCTCTTAGAGGTGTGCTGCTTATCCTAATTTAGAGTGAAAGAGGGTGCATGCATTCTTTCAAGATGTATGCATCAGATTGAAGCTCTTTCCTATGTTTGCTCTTCTTATTGTTAGAATGTTACGAATAAAACATATAGGAAATAATGTAAATGATAATAATTATAAATAATTATTAGTTAATTAGTAATTAGGTTGATGAGGCATGTTTAAATGAGACATGACCTTCCATGAAGAGGCACAGCGTAGTATATAAGCAGGCCCCTTACTCTCATTTGTATCACCATTATTATTCACACCTTTAATATATAATACTTATATTCTCAATGGATATCTTGATATTCCAAGTTTTCTGGAGTATTTAAACTGAAGAACGAACTTTGTTCGCTTCATTTGGTATTAGAGCAATTCGATCCTCTTGCCACCCAACCGTTGCATAGAGCTCGTTCTCTGATCTAGGTTGTTTAAAGCCGTCAACCTTGTTGTCATTCGAGCGTTTTGCTACAAGCTTTTGGAGTCTCCATTTTCGCTATCAGGCTTTTGGCCATCTAAAATATAAATATATATATATATATATATATATATATATAAAGAGAAAGAAAAAAAGAAAAAGAGATTATAGAAGGAAAGAAAAATAAAATAGAAGGAAAATAGTTTTCTATAATAGAAAAAATATATATATTAAAAAAATCAATATAAAAAAAATTAAAAATAAAATAAAAATAAAAAAATAAAATAAAATAATTAATAATAATAATAATAATAACAACAACGTACGGAGAGGAACGCGGGCTCTAGGTACTAGGGTTCTGAAAACCCTACGACGGCGCAGCCTGCGCACCTTGCACACCTCCTGCACCTTGCAAAACGATCAGTTGCCAATATGCAACAACTCGCCTTTGGATCTCTGCCGAAGTAATGGTTTTTTCCCAGGGGGGGCCTCAATGCCCTCCCCATCATCCACTCGTAAGCTTCTAGTGCAATCCAACTCTCTGACCTCTGAACCAGGGCATGACGCAGAGGACAGCGAAAGCCTTCCGCGGCAGCAGAACACAAACAAGTCCACGCATGAGACATGAGAAGGCAACAGGAAATCGGATGGAAAACCAGAGACAGAGGAAAGGCACAGGATCACGTCGAAGACCTGCAAGCCAGTGGCCGCTGAACGGCCCAAGATCGAACTGCCCAGCCACAGGGTTAATGGAAAAATCCAGTTCATGAAGGACCATGCACTTATTGGAAAGTTTGTCGGTTTCTGGCCGACGGAAAAGGCCTTGCAAGGCTGGATCTCAACCAAATAGAAGCCTAAAGGCCATGTCACCTTGCAACTTGGACCAAAGGGGTTCTTCACAGCGATCTTTCTGTGCATAGAAGACAGGAACCGAATCATGGATCAAGGGCCCTACTTCTTCAACTCAGTGGGCCTGTACCTAAGAGCGTGGGTGGAAAGGTTCAACCCAGATAAGGAGGACCTTAGCTGGGCTCCAGTGTGGATCAGGATGTACTCGCTTCCGACGGAGTACTGGGATGAAGACTCTCTCAAGGACATAGCAAATGGGCTGGGGGAATATGTAAAATCGGCGGAGGAAACGAAGCTGCACATATACACATCCTATGCCCGTATTAGTGTCTTCATGCGCTTGGACAAACCCCTCCCGGACTCAGTAAGTCTTCTTCATGATGATTTTGAATGGGTTCAACCCCTAGACTAAGAGCATGTTCCCTTTCGCTGCCGAAGATGCCATGCTTTGGGTCATCTCTTCAGAGATTGTCCTCTCAATCTCAATTTTGTCAATGCTGCACCCTCGAAGAAGACAGATCAAGATGGCTTCACTAAAGTAGCCTCCCGTAAAAGATCTCACAAGAAGCCCCCCTCAGGGAAAAAAACCCCAGCAGGATGCCTCCTCCCTTCCTTCAACCAGCAACAGTTTTGAGGTCCTTGCCGACCCCTCAGCCGACCATCTTCTGCA